>APFE031427444.1:137191-169760 GCA_000404065.3 Pinus taeda
TATATATATATCGCATCGCCGCGCCGATTATATCGCCGATAACAATATTGGCAAAGTCTCGATAAGGGCGTCGATTAATACGCTAACTACGCTGCGAATCGTCAATGGCAATGCTACGGTGATCGCTGATGAATGTGATCGCCGATATGATATCGGCGAAACCTTATATCAGGCGCCGATATATGCGCCACACCCCTTGCAACTGCCGATCGCTGATTTTTGCAGGAGCAATGCGCCGATAAGGTGTTAAATGCAAGGTTTAAGGGGCGGGCTACCCAAAGCGGACATGACCCCTATTTCAACACATTTTTGGTTAATAAAAGGTCTATATATGGGAGAGGCTGGATTTGATCCCCCGACCTCTCTTTAACCATTTGCTGCTTTTAACGCTAACCACTGGACCTTGGTAAATCTGCCCAAGGTTTTCTATTTAAACAATCATTTTTCCTTCTACACGCAGTGCGAGGAGGAGAGAGACTGCAGGCACGAATTTCGAGGCCGAATTCATGCATGAATTTCAAGGCAGCGTATTAATTAATATTTTAATGTAGGAACCATGAATTTTGCAGGAGGGCAAAATTTTCACTTTGTTAGAATTTGACAAGTTTTATATGGTTTTTACACCTCTCATCGCCACGAACACAATGGTGTTGTTCGTTTCTTCATCAGAGGTCTACATTTCCAGTTAGTGCCAGAATGCACGTGCAACCATGATTTCGACGAAAACAGGTAGCAGAACCATGAGCCATGAAATTTTCCCAAGGAGGTAAAATTTTGACATTTCAGAATATAGTCAAGTTTATACTTGTTTTTCATGATTTTTTGCAGGGATTGCAATGGCGAGAGCAGTTTTGTCATCTGAGTTTTAGATTTACAATCCATCTAGGGAACATAATCTTTGAGGAATCTCGGGGGAATCTAGAAGATTCCTTGAGCCTAAAAATTATAAACTTCTCAGAATTCTGGATTTTGGATAGTCGATTCAGCACTACTCGACGCCACAAATCTGATGGTGGCTTCAGATTTCTTATTCTCTCATTTCTTCTTCTAGTCACTTTTCTAAGTGCTAGTGCAGATGTCCACATTCTTGTGCAAGCAATGATTTTTATGAGATCAATGCCTTGAGAGCAATGGCCCGAGCAGCTTCAACAGTGAGACATCCACTTCTTCAGATGGCCCTTGGTTGTGAGGTATATGATGTGTTCATGTACTTCTTTCTGCATTATGTTGTATAGATCCTTGATTGATGTTGATGCAGGCTCTTCTTTATTACATGTTGTCATGATTCCTTGCTTCATGTTATGCGAAATCTTTCATGTGATGTAATTTTTGTCATAAATCTTCATGTTATGCTCTGAGATCCCTTGTTGTATGTTGTTGGGATACTCTTGTTGTCGTCATGCATGTGTTGCTTTGACATACCTTTTGTGCCATGTTGGCGGGATGCACACCATGCTTGTTTTTGTGTCATACTGATAGGAGTCTTTTGATTGAGAGTTCTAGCTGTGGAACATCTCTTAGAGCCACTCCTACGTGAGGGCATTCTTCCTTGTATGATCGAGACATCATCTCTGTGTACATCATCTTTATTGACAACACATAATGCAGCGGCCTACACCATCTTGACACCGGGGCCTGGAGATGTAGTCCCTCCTGGACGAACTCCGTTATCAATGGCTTTTGTTTTCATGTGCTGATGATTGTTATGTTCCTCTTCTTTATAGTCTGCAGCTGTATTTTTTAATGTTATATTAAAATGCAATTTTACACATCACGAAAGTAAAAAGTCTTGGAAAGGTCCTCCTTCACACTCGGACTTGGATCACCAAGTAAGAACCTTTCCCTTGATGAAGGCAACCCTCATCCCTTTGTTTTCCAAATAAAATATTGATACCAAATTCTTCTTCAACCTCAACATATACATCACATCATGGAGCAAAATAGATTCCTCAGAATCCAAATGAAATCTAACGGACCCAAAGCCTTTAACAGGATGAGTGGAGTTGTCTCCAAGAATAATTTTCAAATTTGAATCCCTCTTTACCAAATTAGAGAGAACTTCCTTATACCCAGAGAAATGATGAGTGGCCCCAATATCAACCAACAAACTATCCCATGAATTTAGAGGAGAGGAACTAGTGAGAGCATAAATAAGTATATATTCAGATTGATTGACAATATTGTTTTCATACCTGGAGTATATTAACTTCTTTTGAGGACGGTGATCTTCTTCATTATCACTTGGAGAATCTCTTCTTCTTCTTTCATCTCTTCCATTGCGATCATTCCTTTGATCATCTCTTCTTTGATCAATAAACCTATTATTGTTACTTCTCATGTTGTAGTGTGGATGATTGTTCTTCTCGAGGAAATCTCGAGCATAATGACCTTTCTTGTGACAATTGTAACATTCAATGTGTGATGATTCTTTATTATTCCTCTTTTTTGGATTTTGAGGAGGAGGCTTCCTTGAATTTGATTGACTTTCTTTCCCTTTCTTCTTCTTGTTATGAGTGACAAATGCAACGAGCTCTCCTCCTTCATTCTTTTGAATCCTTCCTCTTGAAATCATCCTCGATTTTCCTTGAGTGGGATTTCCAACAATCTCATCAAATGATGGAAAACTATTGTTATTCCCTATAGTAGTAATGAAGGTTTCCAAAATAGGAGGGATACCTCTAAGAGTTACAATCACCAATTCCTTGCCAGGCACAGTTTCCCCAACTCTCTGCAATTAATCTTTAAGATGAGATATCCTCATAATATAGGATTTCACAAACTCTCCTTTATTCATCTTTATATCTTTGAGTTGATCTTTCAAGGAGACGATTTCATTCAAATTTTTGGCTTCAAAGATGCCCGCTAGCTTATCATACATATACTTAGAATTTTTCAAATTTCCAACATATGCAAGTAAATTATCTTGTAAACCATCAACTATAATTTTCTTTGATTTTAACTCAACTTTCTTGTGCTTGTTCTTGGCAACACTCAAAGCATTCTATGGAGGTTTAGGTACTTTTCCTTGAATGAATACAAAACATCATTGTTATCAACTATGATCTCCAACCTATTCTTCCAAGCGACAAAGTTAGATGAGTCACCCAACTTCTGATGTTCCTTGAAGAAAGAGGAAGACATCTTAGCTTTATTAGATATGCTCCTTCAACTTTCGAAAGATATTTTCTCCTTTTGGGCTTGTGTTTCACCTTAGCTATGAAACCATGTTAATTTTTACCACTACTCTATATTGTTTCAATTACTTTAGCCCAATTCAATTATTCAATTAACAATCTTTCAACAATATCATCAACATTAATTGAAGATAGAACAGTAATTGTAAATGACAATTGGAGACAATCAACACATCAATAAGAGACACTAGATTTGGTCAACAACCAAGGAAAAACCCACTATGGGGAAAATCCTTTGAAATGATTCTTCCATTAGATTGTCATAAATTGTGCAACAAATATTACAATGAGCCAATAGAAAATCATCCAACAAAATTCACCCAACAACATTTAGAAATATGTTCCCAGCATCAATAATGATAAGATTCAACTTGTCATACATGTCGTCAACTGCGGTGATATGTCAAATTACAACCCTAGAGCCCAACTGCTTGGAGGAAGAGGTAACTGTTGAGCCTGCATGCCTGTGGTTATGGTCGAAAATTTCCTGTGTCAAGCCCATGGTTGGAAACCAAAACCCTAAACACATGTGCGAGCTTTGAACCCTTTCAGACCTATATGAACCAATCTCTGCGACCCAGCCTCAAAATTGTGTGAACCAATCAATTAAGAAGGGAAGAGAAGGGAAAAAGAATATGCTTGGTGATGTCCAAATGAACTTGAGGTCACTTTATATATATATATATATATATCCTTTCAAGGGTGTCCAATTTTCTTTAGGGCCGACTTGATCAAATGTGCATATGTGGGATTTTCTTCAAAAATACACTTTCCCTTATCTAAATTGAGTGCTTCAACAATCAAAATTGGTCCTCTAGAAAAGAGAAATATAGTCCCATGGTTGGAATTTATCACTGAGATGACAAATTAATAGAGGGGCATGCACCTCTTCGAATAACTAAGTAGTTATATCCTATTTTATCACATTTTCTTGGAATCAATGTTCCTCAAACATATAGCTGACCCCAACACCTAAAGATAAGGTGAAAGTGTCTAGAAATTTCTCCTATGGAAAGCATCCTACTTTGATCATCTCTACTTATACAACGTAAGTACTTTCTGCATGAAGGCCCCTTCAAGCCCTATAATAATAAGGAAGTGGATGATATATATGCATTTTTTTGTTTCCAATGTATTAGGGGCTTTCTGATTTTGACTTGGACCTTTGTATAAACCCCTCGGTGGAAATATATTTTACTATTGTTGCAACTATTACTTCTTTCTAAACTGACAATTATGTCTTGGAGGGCAATGCAAGATCTTGGTTATTGAATTCTAAATTGCTTCATTTGTTGGGTTAAGAGACTAATGTGATTTGGAGGATTAGCTGAAGTTGATGCTTTACTCTTATGTTCAACGTTACTTTTGAATATGAGGATGCAATTACATGTTTTCTAGATAAACACCAACTATTATCTATATATTTGGAATTTTCTTTAGATTCATTTATGTTATTAGTTTTAGATTGGTTAAGGAAAAAACTAAATTTTTCTTGAAATGCATTCATATAACAAGTTAGGATTAATTTTTTTATGTGTTTGCAATATTTTCTACGTAACTGTATCAAACTTAACATTGAAAGCATTGTTGATTTCATTATATTTTCTTTTGATTTCAAACAAAGTATTTAATAGAAATCATACATCCTTCTTTTCAATCCACCTATTAAAGGATTTATCATGCAATTGTTTTTTTTTTTTTTGTAAATTAGGCTACTTCTATTATTATACAAAATGTAACAGAACGATTACAACGAGGCTTGCCTCAAAATCACCATGCTGAGATGGAACACAACTGGACACCTGACCTTGGTAACCAGAAGACCAACATTTGTCCCAGACCCAAAACTGGAGAACCCACAGACTGCCAAAAACCAGACTGACAGACAGACTGTCCCTATCTTGCTTACAGACATCGGCATTGACCCAACAGTGTATCATATGAAAACTAAAATAGCATACATAGTCGCGCATGGAAGCCACGTTCGACTCAAAAGAGCTGAGTTCAACTTCAACTTTGCAAAAAGAAATCCTATGATATAACAGATAACAGGACATATCAGATATAACCAGACATAACAGATAACAAGACATAACAAAGACCAGTACCACCACCCTTGCGCTCTGGAGATCTTCTCAACAAGTATCCATAGAAGTGGAGGGCTGCTCTTCCACCACCCTGCAACCATACTGATCCGATGCGCTAGAGTCCGTGTAGGGTGCATCATCTTTCGCTGGTTCACTTGGTCCTGCCACCGCCACCGCACCCGAGGCTTCCGCAGGCTGAGATCTTCGTTCCGCAGGCTGACATAGGATTGGAGATAGAGGCCTTCATTCCGCAGGTTGACATAGGATTGGAGACAGAGACCTTCGTTCCGCAAGGCGTTCGGCTGGAGCTGCATGTCCACATTTCTCAATGCGCACCGAGACATAGTATGTGGTGTTGTCCAATAAGCAGGGGAAACTGAACTGGGTAGAGGGATGGGAGCTATGCCCACAGACATCAACACGCGCATGCCCCTTGCTTCGTCCACGGCCTCGCCCTGCGACCCTTGAATCGATTCCATCTGAAGATGAATCCGAGGGTGCGGGGAACGCCGAGGGATGGATCTGCCTCTAGCGCCGCCCCTAGACCCTCCTCTGCGGCTAGGGGGGCGAAGCCGTTCTCGCGGCATATTACCAAGGAGCTGAAGCAGAAATGGCTTAAAGAAGCTGGATTGGAAGTTACACAGGGGAGCCGGAGTAGACAGGACACAAGAAGGCTGGAGCGGCAATGAGACAGAGCACTATGGCTGCACAGAGAGGGCTCGGGGGACCCGAAATTGAAGCTCGAAGGTTTGGAAATTGACAGAGGCTCATATAGCGGGAGAAATTTAGCCGTGATGGAATGCCCCAAATCGCCCACAAACATGAAATTGACCAGATGGAACGCCCCAAATCGCCCAGACCAGCTCCGAAGAGCACGAAGATGACTAACACGGTGTAGCACACTTACAGAGGATGAGACCAAGGCCGTCAGAGACGAGGGCCGAGGTCTGAACCTCCAAGCACGCCTCCAGACCCCAGAAATCAACAACAAGACTTCCCAACGAAGAAACCAAAGCAAAACAACATGCAAAGCTTGAATGAGAAGGTAAATTACCAGCGCCCGCTCGCAGTAATTATACTGTGCGGCACCTCCTTCGTCCATGTGTGAACCAATGCGGGTGACCTACAACCCGAAGGCCGACGGAAGAGCAAGCGAGCGAGAGCAACTGTTGTGGACGGCGGAATGGACTGTGAAATTATTACAACCTTGCAAACGAACCTTGGTTATATGCCTCGCCCGCGGTGGAATGAATGCAGGCTTTAACTGCTGAGGACAGTTGGCGGGACTGGGCTGCCACTTGCCCAGTGGGAGTCCCGCCACTGTCCTTTCCCTCTTAACTAACACCTGCAGCCGGGAGTTGCAGGTCTTGAAGCACTAGGGAGTGGAAATCCTGTTGAAGTTGTATGTCCCCTGCATCATGGAGAGTACCTGTGTAGTGAGGACGTTGAGTATCGACCCCTTGATTGGCCAATCTGTCTGCAACCCGGTTGGCCGTTCTTCTAACATGTTTGAACAGGATGCTGTTAGGGCGTCAAAGCCGTTCCTCCAGAGTCTCGAGCCGGCTTAGGAGCCTCCAGCTGGAAGCTGTCTTGGCTGCTGTAGTTCCTGCTTGAATTCTAATGGCAGTGTTGATGAGAATCAGGGAATCTCCCTCCACCTCCAACGAATTTTTTTTTTTTGATCTGCCAAGCATATTCCTTTCCATAAGCCTTCCAGTTCCGCAGCATTGTTGGTGTTCTGCCTAGCGAACCATAATAAATGTGCTCAACCGTTCCTTTGTCATTTCTGATTACTCCTCCATTACCTGCCGGGCCAGGATTTCCTTTAGCTGCCCCATCAAAATTCAATTTGTAAGTGGAGCTGGCTGGGAGGGACCATTGAGAAGGGGAGGAGGATTTGGGGGTAGCGTTGGAATGGTTTTGTAGAGAACGGGGAATTTTGAGATTCCAGGCATTCCAAATGGTCTGTTCTTGGTGGGAAGTGGGCCAGTCAGCTTCTTGCCAAGGTTGGAGCCCCAACGTTTCCTGGAGGTTCTGCTTTAAGAGGAGCCATAGGATTTCTACAGATCGTCCCTTATTGTTGAAGACCCTATTGTTTTGTTCCTTCCATATGGTCCAATAGAGAAATCCTGGAATGAGATTCCATAAAGAATTCAAAATGGGGCTTTGATAAGGGTGCTTGGGCCAAGTTCTGAGAGTGGAGGCGATGTCTTCCTGCCGGATCCTTGCTTTGTTGCTGCATTGGTTCACCTTCTCCCAGAGCTGAGCAGCTAGGGGACAAGATTCCATTAGATGCATGATGGTTTCCGAGTGGGCGGTGCAGTTGGGGCATCTTGAGGGACCTATGAAGCCTCTTCTTTGAAGATTATCCCAAGTTAAGATGCGTTTCTTGCTTAAGAGCCATAGGAAGGTTGATACCTTGGGCCATAATCTGGATCGCCAGATGTGATTCCATAGTTGATCCTTTTCTGTTTGGCTTTGATCATATCATATTGTGTATGCTTCCTTGGTTGTGAAGGTTCCTTTAGAAGTATGGCCCCACCTTAGTTTGTCCTGCTGATTCGAAAGCTTGATTTGTCTTTGATTGAGTTCTTGATCTATGTCCTCATAAGTCTCTCCATGCCAGTCTGTTTGCCAGGAGCTTGCAGGTTTCCATTGTTGGAAGTCATGAAGCGCTTGCTGCTTCCAGTATTGGGAGATCTTGCTGAGATTGGATTGCTGCAAATGGTTCTGCTAGAGAGGTTTGTGAAAGATCGAGGCCAGTTTCGGTAGCTGCTGCCACGAGTCCTCCCAGAACCTCGCTGAGTTCCCCGAGTGAATCTCCCAAAAACTATACTCTTGGATAAATGTATAGTGAATTTTTGCCGAATTCCATATCATGGAACCTGAGGTGCTCGGACAAATTCTGATGAGCTCGTCCCATTGGCTTCCGGGCGCATACTTAGCTTGCCAGAGTTTTGCCCAAGGGACGTGTGGCTTCACCAGCCAGTTCCACCATATTTTTGCTCCTATAATACTATTGCTTTGTAAGGGATCCCGTAGTCCTAGACCGCCATTGGATTTCGTTTGGCAAACCTCTGTCCATTTGACGAGAGCCCATTTCCTGTTGAGTCCTGTGGATCCCCAGAGAAAACTTCTTTGAAGGTTACGAATGGCCTTGAGCACCCATTTTGGAGCTGCCAATATGGAGAAGAGATACAAAGGCATAGCTTGGAGGACTGATTTGATCAATATGATTCAGCTGGCGATATTAAGCGATCTGTAGGTCCAAGAGGAGAGTCTAGCTTCCAGCTTGTCTAGCAGCGTACGCCATGAAGCATGCTTCAGCGCAGAAGCCATGAGGGGAGCTCCCAAGTATTTGGATGGCAACGTTGCAATTGAAAAGCCGAGAATACGAGCAATGTTGCGTTGCGTGGAAACAGGGGTGTTGAAGAAAAATAGCTGAGATTTGTTAGCATTGATCGAAGTTCCCGAGGCTTCAGAAAACATAGTGAGCAGGGCTTGAAAGGCTTTGGCTTCATGAGAAGAAGGATGGCCAAAAAGCATCATATCATCCACGAATTGTTGATGAGATAAGGGATGAAGATCATGAATTGCTATGCCTTTGATTGCCTGGGAGGAGACAGCGTGATGGAGAAGGCGACTGATCCCTTCCGCCATAAGAACAAAAATGAATGGGGATAGGGGATCCCCTTAATGAATGCCTCTCGACGGACAGAAGCGAGTAGACGGAGATCCATTGAGGAGAACCGAGAAGCAGGGAGAGGTGATGAGGTTCATGATCCAACGGGTCCATGTAGCATTGAATCCGAAGGATAACAACACTTGATGGATGTATTCCCAGCTGAGCTTGTCGAAGGCTTTGGAGAGATCAAGCTTCATGATCATTCCCGGCTTTTTGAGAATTTTTAAAGAGTGAATCACTTCGTTAGAAAGGATGATGCCATCCATAATTTGACGCCCCTCGACATAGCCTGTTTGCTCCGAAAGGATGAGAAGAGGGAGAAGAGGCTTGAGCCTATTAGCCACTACTTTGGAGATGAGTTTATAAATGACATTACAAAGGGCAATCGGCCTGAATTTATCCGGTGTATTTTCTTCTTCGCCTTTTGGGACCAGAGCAATGAAGGTGGAATTAAGAGAGGGAAGAACCCAGTGCATAGAACGAGATTCTTCGACTAATTCAAGCACTTCAGTGTTGATCATATCCCATAATTCATGACAAAAATTGGAGGTGAAACCATCAGGTCCAGGAGCCTTACCATCTTTGAGTTGGGCCATTGCTTCTTCTACTTCTTGCAAGGAGATTTGTTTTAGGAGATTTTGATTTTGATCTTCCGTGATTATCTTGGGGATATGTTGCGTGAACGCTCTTATGGCTGGTGCTCTGCTACTTGCTTGCTCTTTGAGTGCTTCCTGGAAGTATCCTTTGAATTCTTTTTCCATATCTTCATGCTTTTCTATTCGTTCCCCTTGACTGTTGTTGATGAAGGCAATGTTGTTATGCATACGTCGTTGAATGGTGGAACAATGAAAGAATTTTGTATTCTTTTCCCCTTCCTTTAGCCACCTGATTTTGGATTTTTGGCGCCAGAGGATCTCCTCCTGTAACCTTCGAGCTTCTAGTTCTGTCCAAAGGGAGTGCTCCTTGGCTGCTAATTCTTCTGTTCTTCCTTCCAATATGATGGTTTGCTAAAGAGAGTTCATATTCTGCTCCAAGCTTTTTCGTGCTTCCAGGATATCACCAAATTGTGATTTGTTCCAGGCCTTAATCACTTACTTGAGATGTCTGAGTTTTTGTTGAAATTGGAACATTTTGGCGCCTGCTGGGGGGATGAATGACTGCCACGCTACTTGTACCATATCTTTGAATGCTGGGTGAGAGAACCAGAAGGACTCGTAGCGGAATGGGCGATTGCATTGTTTACCTGGACGCGTCCATTGGAGCATGATGGGCCAATGATCAGAGCCTCCTTGTGGGAGTTTGGAGGCATGAAAATCCCCTCCCATATGTATGGCATTATCTGAAATGAGAAATCGGTCCAGCCTGGACGCGATGTGATGAACTCCTTTACGTTTGTTTGTCCAGGTGAACGTGCCGTTTGAGGTTTGCATGTCTATAAGCTGATTACTTTGAATGAACTCTTTGAGTCTTGTGCTGTCCTCCTCTAACCTCGAGCGTCCTCCCTTTTTTCCCTTTAGATTGGTGATGATGTTGAAATCTCCCCCGCTTATCCATAGAGGGTACTGTCTGTTTGCATTGAGCGTTGTTATTGCTTCCAACACCTCCAATTTTTGCTGTAAATCTTGCGGAAAATAGGTATTGGTGAGTAAACCATGCAACTCCGTTCCTAGGAGATGAAATGTAGCTTGTATGAAATTATGGGAGGCGTGAAAATCTTGCAGTGTAAGGATCTGCGGATTCCAAACTATTGCAAGTCCTCCTGAGGCTCCTACCGCATCCACTGAGACAGATCTACTGCCGTTCCAAGCTTTGTTGAGGATTCTTTCAAGGGAGACATTTGTACTTTTTGTTTCCTATAGGAAAACAATGGCTGGTTTCTCTGACTGAATCATGTTTTTTAGCATTCTATGTTTTGAGGGGCTATTGAGCCCTCTCATATTCCATGAGATGAGCTTCATGAGGAACAATGGGGTTGGGGCTTGTAGAACTTCGTCAGCTTTGGGAATCTCCCCGATTCCATTAAGATCTCGCCAAGGATGATAGTTCTTTGCAAATCAGTTTTGCGTCCTCTTTTCTTAGTTTCTTTGAGGATTTTCTTTCCATCCCATGGACTGCCTGCCTGTATACCTAGACATTTACTGTGTTGCGCTTTGATGAGAACCCCTTCTAGTCGATCTATTTCCCAGGGAGGTATGTTGTTGTATTCTTTCTGCTTGCATGCTATTTCTAGCTTGAGAATGTCCAGGCCATCTAGACTCACAGTGTCTGGATCTTCCTCCATTATTATAGGGATGTTCTGGGGATCCTCTGTACTGCCATCTTGCAGGCTCAAAGCTAAGGCTGCATCAAGATCCATTGTAGAGGGTTGCGGGTCCGCTTCTGAGGCCGGTAATGACGATTCTGAAGAGAGAGGGACTCCCTTGAGCGAGGAGGAAGAGGGATCCATTGTAGATTTGAGAGGCTGGGATTCTGTAGAGTGAGCTGGGGAGGCTTGAGAGTCATTCAAAGGCTTGTCTGAGGGGTCTTGAGGGGTGAGGATTTGAAAGCGGTTCTGGGATTCCGTCATCTTGGAGCTGGAGGGAGCTGCCGAGTGCTTTTTGGCACGCCTTCGGCGAGTGGTTACCTTTGTAAAGCCTTCTGAGTCTTTAGGAGCTTCATTGGTTTCAGGTTTGATCTGAATGTTCAAGGGGCACTCCCTGAAGAGATGACATGTTCATGGCATTTGCGGCATCGAAAAGGGATGTGTTCATAATCTAAAGGTTGTTTCCATTCAAAATCATCATGAAAGAGACTTACTGAGTCTGCAAGGGTTTTTTTCAGTTGCATCTGGACGCAGATCCTGGCATAGGAGGTGAATCTTCTATTCTTGGTTTCCTCTGCCACTTTGATGAAGGTGCCAATGCTATCGCCAATGTCCTTTAATGTTTCTTCTCTCCAGTATTCCGAGGGTAAGGAATACATACGGATCCATACTGGCGCATGACTTAGATCCTCAGTATCTGGATTGAATCTAGGCTTCCAATCTCGGAGGAAAAGACCTGAGGAGTTGAAGAAATACGGGCCACCTTCAAAGATTCTTGTCTTATCCTCCAGGCAGTAGAATATTGCTGTAAAGAAGCCTTTGGGTCCTAATAGCAGTGAGACCTGTCCTTTGGGCTTCCATTTGGAGGCGATCCATCCGTGCAGAGCTTTTTCAGTAGGCCAGAAGCCAAGAAATTTTCCAATCAGAGCATGATCCTTCAGGTATTGTATTTCTCCGTTGATACGATGGCTGGGCAGTTCCACTTTGATGCATTCTGTGGCATTTGGAATACAGGATGTTGAGGTCATTTTTGGTTGTGACGCCTCCGTCTCAGCATCTTCCTTTTCCCGCGTGTCTGGTATCTCCACTATTGCGCCATTCCGTGCTGGGCTCTGATCACGGCCAGCGCTGTTGCCAGTTGAAATCAGGGGTACTGAGGAGTCGGTGAAGTCTGATGGTCGGGATGATGTAGGAGGGGGGGGGAAATGACCCCACCCCTCCCGCCAGGCGGGTCATAATGAGTTAAAAACCAAACGCCCTCGGACTGGATGACCAGAGGCACTGTACAGAGGGGCGATGCGTAGGTTGCAGGGGCGCAGGTCTGAACATCGGCTGCAGAGGTCAGAGCACGACGGCTAGGGTTCCATAGGAAAATATCATCGAAATTAAAAAAATATTAACCCTCTCATGCAATTGTTGATATGTGCTAATGCTATCATTAGGGAGGCTTTCAAACCATCTCGAATCATCACCATTCAAATAAAGAGAAAAAAATTTGAAAAGACAGTAACACATGCTTGTGTTAGGCCTTGAACAAACTTTTCCCAATATTCTCTAGCTCTATGGAGTGATCTCCACTAAAGCTGGGGATATCCTTGAATGGTTTTCGAAGGCCATAGGGTTTCCTTATCGTGTTTGAAAATTCAAAGGGTTTGTATAAGTCTATTAAACAAGGAGTATCCATTATAGTTAGACTAGATTTAGTAAATGGATGTCTTAATGCAAGTAATGAGTCTAGATATGGAATGTAATTAATTTCTTAGACTCTATCCTTTGTTTCCTTGTTTGAAAATATAATTCAGTCTCATGGACAAATATAGCGTTACCTTGGCTAGATGATCTTCTATTGTATCTTTTTGATGTTGAGGGTTTAAATGGAGTCACTGAGCGAGATCCTGTAAGTTAGTACTTAAAAAAATAATCTCATCAAAATACAAATACAAATTGAAAGCTTACCTAGGTGATGTGATTATATAACCAGGGTTAGATGACCTTCTCCCTGGAAGTGATGCCAAAATATTTAATCACACAAACTAGTAGGCTTTCCAAGGTCCCTGCAAGTTGTTAAGATGACACAGACATGACAAGCACCCACTATAATCTCGGCAAGATTCCCTATAATAGATGCTTCACCCAACAATTAATAGATTAGTGCCTTGAATGGGGTCTTGGATGAAGAGAGGAGTTAATTATAACTTATTTAATTGATCTTGAAATATTAATTATGTAGAACATTAATGTAGATGAGTGAGGAATTTTACTCTAAACTCAAGATATTAAATAGGTAAATAAATCAAAAGAGTAAATAATTAATGTACTTACAAAATACACAACTTGTTCTTGATATGTACCTTTGGTAAGAGGCTGTTTTGTGTATTTTTGTATGTTGTTCTATGATTGCAGATATGAAAATTGTAAGAAAAACACATAAAATAGTAGAAAAAATCTCTTTATATTGCCACTTAAAACTATTTACACACTCTATATTGGTAATCTAGAGGTGGGGGAAGTTAGGGCAATGAATATAGGTCAAATTTGACCTTCATAAGCTTTAGGTTTGGAACGAATATGCATTGCTAGCAAGTCAAAAGCTTGTTACAGAGGTCTAGGAGTTAGTTTCCCATTGGGTAAAAACCAATAAAATTATCCTAGATTATAGTTTTTTTATCTAATAGTTGGAATAAGCTCTAAATAGTCTGAGGACAATGACGTAGCTTTGAAATAAAAAAAATGAAATTAATGCTAGAGTTTATATACTTGGAAATAGCCCTTGTACCTTGGATTTTCCTGGATTTGAAGTATGTACCCTTGCAAATAAACACATATATGAAAAACAACTTGATATATCTTGTGAAATATGTATGTTTTAAAATACCAAATATTATATCTTTCCCTTGGCTGAAAATATAAAAGTTATGGTTTCAAACCCTAAGGGTTAACTAGCTAATCTTGAGATAAAATTCATAAACTGTGCAAGCTAGTAAACGTTTTTTATTTTTATTTTTATAAAACATAAAATGAAAAGATTTTTTGAACTTTAAAATAGGATGGTTGGCGAGATATGCTTACTTTACTCCAATATTTCCTTTAAGTGATATGATAAGAATCACAACCACTATTAAGTTAGGGTGGCACTTTTGCACCATGAGATGACTTTAGAGTTTAGAAGATTGTGTCACTCCCATATTTGTTTAGATAACTCTACAAGCTTGTAAGATCAACTAGGAGCAAATTTTAGTGAAGTGTCTCTAATCCTCGGGTCGATTTTGGGATTGAAAGAGATCTTTGCCTAGTTGAAGATATGCTTGATAAAGGTTTGCCCAACCATTATATCCAAGAGCCTTAACCTCCAACAAGTTTGTAATGAAGACTAGCACTTTGATTGCACCCTCCATGTGACTATGTAGCCCTTCAGTGGATCATCCCTCCAATTTATGCGTAACTAGTATTTCAAGTGTTTATCATATTAAAAACCACTACAACAAGAGTCAAGGAAGAATAAAACATAAAAAAATCAACTTACAAATTGTACACATGATTTTTGCCAAATGAAAGTTCTATTATGACATTTGATCTCACAATTTAATAACCATTGGAATGAGAGGAGGGAATAGTCTCTTAAAATTTTGTTTAGTAATGGCTAGTTGCACCTCACTCTCAAAATAATATTTTTTTTCATCCACAACCTGAAGGCCAAGTAAATTCAATAAAAATAAATTTTATTACAATAATTTTCCACTAGGAGAGTTTGATTTTCCTTATTTGACCTTTGGAAGTGCAATGTTCCCTTTAATTTGACCCTGGAGAAACAATAAATGAAGAATAATGGTATTAAAATGCTTAACATCGAACTCAAGATGACCTCGCAACTCCATTAGGCAGTTCGACTTACTTTGCTTGGCATGAATTGGTACATGGAAGTTTGATTTGGTGGAAGAAATACTAATTTTACTTTACAACATCTATATTTTTGTCCACACAAAGGTCCAATGGTCCCCTTAACCACTTAACTACCTCAATGTTCACTTTATTGACCTCCAATGGCCAGTAAAAGGGAGGTCGAATTGTTCAACTAACTAGATCTCGAGTGCCTTGGCCTCTAATTTGACTTGGAAACTTCACTGGACCTTGAATCCTTGATGATATTCAATGTTTCAGGAGCCTCAATGGCTAGTTTTACCTCTAAGTCATCATTTTTTACCCTCTCATGGAATCTAATAAGGATGTCATTGTGCAATTAATGTAAATCTTCAACTCCATAGTAAATTTAGGAATTCTCCCACCTGAGTTTTGTTTGGCGAGTATTGAAGATAATTTATGATATAATGCATGTATCGTTTGGTCAAGATTTGACCCTATTTTGCCACCTAGAATCCCTATGTGTCATCATACCATTTTTTACTTCATTTTTCTGGATGATGTCTTCACTTTTTGGAATTTTTTTTTACGTGGCATGTTATCTACATTTTATTCTAAGCATTTTGAGACCAAGTTGAATTTTTCACTCATACCAAATGAATGGGGAAATTTGAACTCATGAAAAATGTGATCCACTAAAACTTTGAGACTACCATGTTGAGAATTAACTGATAAGCACTGCACCTTGGTCAAGGATGCATACTGACTCTATGGCACATGATTACGTGGTAGGACATAGGTGTACACAACATGGGCTAGATTGGTCCCTACCACTTCAATAGCCCCTGCATAACTTCCTTTGGCTTGGATTCATTTGACTTCTTAGGACATTTTGTAACTATAGCAGTGGTACTACTAGTAGCATGGCTAATACTTATTATCCTTAGTGCCACTACTACTAGTGGATCCAAGTCTAAATTAACCCATCCAAAGCCATCAATATCAATATCAAACTCTTCCAAGTGCGAAGTGAGTCTCCTTACCCATTTTGAGGCCTATAAGAGATTGATTCATTATAGACTTGGCTAAGTAAGCTAGTTTGATACCAAAGCAATAAGTTCATATATTGAACCAACTAGTTCTATATTAAACTAGTCTAGAGACACTTTGAAGATAAAGTCAACACCGAAAGGCATCATACAGGTCAAATCAATTTGATGAGTTAATAGAGTTTCAAAACACTAATCTAAACTAAAATCAAACAAAAATAAGAGAATTGATCTCTATACCAATAACTGGTTGCAGAACTAATTGAATCTTAACTTAGAAAAAAATAACTAAACATGCTACGATGAACTGGTCACACTATTCAGTTAGGCCAGGTGGACATCATACTACTTGAGTTGTGAGGGCCAATACAATTGAGCAAAAAAGCTTAAATAAATTAGTAAATGTCTTGCAAGCAAATGCCATATCGTAACCAAATCCAAAGGATTTTTCTTGATCTCATCACTATAGAAGATTGAGCACCAATACAAAGTCCATTCGGTACTAATGTGGATTACACTAAGTCAATAGAATGTTATGCCTGATAATAGAAGGTTCATTGAACATGTTTGCATCCTCCAAAAGTGTGTCAAGTCAGTAGAACATCATACGTGGTAATAGAAGGTCTATTGAAAATGTTTGTATACTCTCAATTCTTGAAATATTTTGGAATTGGATAGACAAGAGTGATGTTAAATTATTTTACTTATGCCTTTTCCATTTCAAAATATTCTTGATCCCCAATGAATTCAATGTTTAAAAAAATATCAAGTTTCTTTTGTTGCATGGGTTGTGTAAGTTAGGATACTTATCTATGTGCCATGGTCCTCTGCTCAATATATGGGAATGCCATCAAACTTATCACCAACTAATCTGGGATGGTTCAATACTTAATTTAATGCTATTTCCATAATAGTTTGTTTGTTTTTTTTGTTTTTTTTTCATGATCAATTTTGTTTAAAATCTAATGGATATTTGTTAGAATTATATTTTTTAATTAATTTTATCTAAAATTTAACTAAAGTCATAAATTTGAGTTGTGCCATCTATACAATCCAAGTGTTTGTGCAGTCTATATAATCCAATCCAAGTGTTTCACAAATTTCTAAAGAAATTGAATCCATTTATTAATAAAAATGTATTTTAAATGAAAACATATTACAACTTACCAAAAAATTATATCACCAAATTTCCAAAAAAAAAATATAAACTCTGGCCAAAAAACCAAAACACAAGAAAATTAGACAACGACTTCGTTTAACATACATTAAGAAAATTTCATTGCCACATGAATGGTTCCTTTAACAACGTGTATGTTATAGATCTAACTTCGTAGAGAGATCTTCCTTTGAATGGTTTGATGGCGTATTGTTACATGCACCAATGTTTGAAGTGCAACTCAAACTGGGTCAACCATGTAATTTTTTTTTTTTTTTTTTTTTTTTTTTTTAGTACGAAAAAAACGGTATTATATTAATATCAGAGAGACATTTACAAAATTCACAGATAGTCTGGCAAAACATGCCAATCAAAACAATAATCAAATGCAATTTGCATCATGTATAACATCATGAGTCATCTTCCCCTAAAAAACATTAGAAGGAAGGATCAAGTGAAAACTAGATATGGAAGTTGTGTTTAATAGTAACAATATAGATAGAATTTCAGCCCGATACTTAGAGCAAAACAATAGACCCTGTTGAAAAGATAGAGGATATCACCATCTACAAAGGAGAAACCTCAATTCGCAGAGGACACTGTGAGAAGCCCAGTGGCCAAGCAAAGAAAGTTCATCAACAGGGAAAAGAAGAGAAAAGACTCAGGTTTATGTTCCCGGGAGGAGAAATTCCTCCATGTTATAGGTGATATTTTCCAACGATATATCCATATACCATTTATTCGGTTCTTGGGATAGCCCTTTCTTTGATAAACTGTCAGCTTGTTCATTTTGGGATCTGTCAACATGTTGGATAGAGTAATCATTTTGTGCTTGCCAGAAATATCAACCTTGGAACATCAATTGACGTAAACATCTCATGGGCAACCACGTAATGTTTACGTCGACTGATGTTCCGGGGTGGATGCAATCTAATTGTTAGCAGAAATGTTTGCGTGTTTTTCTATTTAATTGTTTCAAAGTGGAATTTATTGATGCCAAGACCACAATTGATTTAAATACATTTTTTTTAAAGACTATGGTGGATCAATAATTTGTTGTTGGAGCAATTTGGACTAGACCCGTTATTATGTTATTAAGAATAGACTCGTTACTATATTATTTTTTTTCTAAGTAAAACTAATCTATTAATAAAAACATAATGTACAGTGAGGCACCGGCCTCTACGGGTCTAGGTCAGCCATATGACCATTTTAAACATCAAGTATTGACATCGAGAAACCAGTCCGAGAATGAGATAAAGATAGGTTCATTCTACCCATGCAGGGGCTACAGTTCCAAAACTCAAATTTTTCTACCAAATTTGACACTGTGAAAACACTGTAAAATTAAAAAAACACTACCAATATTGACCACTATAAAATTCAAAATTAACCATTGTAAAACAACAAAACCAGAACTTAGAACCTGAGTTGGACACGTGACCCAAAATTAACCACTGTAAAAAGAAAAAAAACAAAACTCAGAACCTGAGCTGGACACATGACCTGTTGCATGCAGCTGCAAGGTGTCTTAGGATGGTGGCTTCTCTTCCACGATCGGACACCAGCCATATTCTTTTGAACCAGTTTTCACGGACTACCTGCCACCTGTAGTGTCTTGTGGCTCACGGTCTTCCACCTGTATTCCTTTGTGTTTGCGGGTGGCATAGTCTTCTTTCTACTACGGGATGGACGGTCCATGTCTTTTGGCGGGTGGCTAGAGCTCAGCTCCCCCTAAATGTTGACGAGTGACAGAGGGACCTGGTTCATCTCAGGGCTGAGCTTTGGATCTATGCACGGGCTAGTTACCTCCCTGAAGTCCACCGAGACGGTAGCAATGATTATCGGTCTATCCATGGAGCAGAGAAATCGGAATTGAGCCTGCTGGGAAGAAGTAGTGGAATTGGTGTGCTAGGTGGCTCCACTAGAACGCCGAACCTCACGGGTGCCAGTGCGACCTTGGCTGCTGTCTGTATTCGGATATCTGCCAAGGAAGCGAGAAGAGGAAGCGCTGGGGGGCGGGGAGGCAAAAGGGGAAGTCGAGACAGATGGATGCAAAGACGGGGGGCGAATGGCACTGCCACAACTACCACCTCGCCTGCATCACATGCGATGGCATTGGCGCACGTTTCTCTGGGTAGGAAGCTGCAGCGAGCATTGAGTCACAGGGGCAGGAAGCGAGGTGAGAATAGCAGAGGGGAAATTGAGAGGAACAAGGGGAGTCAAGTTCGGGCTAGAGAAAGGGGTTGAGACCTCAATTTTCAGGGTGCAATGAATGGACTGAGAGAAGTGATGACCATTGCCTAAGTCAACGTAGCAGAGGAGTCTGCAACGTCTACCCCTAGTGGTGCGAAGGCTTGGCTCTGCGGCGGTGAGGTGGCAAGAGCAACTTAGAGGCCAAATGGAGAATTTCAGGGGGCTTTGCTCTATATTTCTGCATTTGTAGGGAATGTCTCGATTCTCACAACGGATTGATGGCGTCGGCCGAGGAGCAGTGACCTGCCTTAAATTCCCATAGGGGAAAGTGCAGGTTACCATGTCGTTCAGCCACCTGCTTGTCTGGCGGCCCATCTGCCTTAATTTCTCATCTAACACCCGCATCCAGGGGACTTGTTACTATATTATTAAGAATAGACTCGTTACTATATTATCAAGAATATAAAAAGAAAGAAAGAAATCAATTATTTTAACATTCACCAAGCTAAAGATAACTTATGGGACAAATTGCTTAATTATTTTAATGTCCATCAGGCTAAAGCTAGCCTATGGGACATATTGCTTCTTCATTTGCTTGATGTATTTGGCCCTTTTTTTGTGAAGCTTCAAAATAAATACTCCCAGCTTTTCGAAAAACTCCTCGCTAAATAGATTATCCCAAGAGCTAGCTGCCAACATATCTGCATAACTTTCCTGTTGTCTTTGAAGGCCTCGCATTCTAAAACGAAATGTTCTTTTGTTTCCACTTTTCCTGAAGAACAAAAAATGCATACTCTTTCCTCCCACACTTCCTTTGGCATTTTCCAGTGCCTTGTTTCACAATAGAGTTGATGAGAATTAGTCCTTAACTGAGCAATAAGAATTTTGGCTCTCTAAGAGATATTGGCCTCTATGTATGCTTTTGGTTGATGACTATGAGTGTGATTAAACATTTCAAGATGACTATGTGCTTTAAGATGAATATACTAGGAATATATGACTTAATAAATATATCTAATCTGTTTCAAGGTGAATATACTAGAAATATATGACTTAGTAAGAAAGAACAAAGTAAGGTATTCCTCTAAACTCATTACAAACAAAATGAGAACTACATGTAGAAGACCTAAGAACTCAAGGATCATCAAAAATCCAAAATGTCTTCCTCGGGGATCTTACAAAAACAAAACAGGGTCACCGATACAAAACCAAAATACTGTATTAGGATCCTACTCATTTAAACCTGGAAAAAATCCATGCCTTACAAAATTGTGAAGGAGATGTTCCAAATGGATAAATCCTGATGAGGAGGAAAAACCTCTCTTGGATAAGGCATCAACAGTCTGATTCTGATCTCTATACACATGCTGGAAATAAATGTCCAAGAAAGAGGTAGTAAGCAACATGATTGTCTCCATCCAATTAACTAGGGAAGGCACCTCAAGATCATTGACTCTGCGGACCTAATTGATGATGGACAAAGAGTCACCAACAATATAGATTTTGTCAATTTCCGTGCAAAGAGCACACTGAAGCACTCCCTGAAGGGCGATTAACTCAACCCTGGAATTGGATCTGACACCTGCAAACCAATAAAAATTGAAGGCCTCTGATGGGCTAATCCGAATGTGTGCTCCACAGCCGCACCCACCCCTAGAAAATGCCTCATCAAACAACCCAATGGGGAATTTTTCCTCCAGGTCAAGGAAAGAGACATTTGAGATGCTAGACTTGGGAAACCAGGGGCTTATCTCCATGAAGTAAGAGACAATACAGATGCTAGAGGATTGGACATCTGGTGTGCAATTCTTAAAGATGGTTGTATTATGAGTGCCCAGATCCCCCAAATTATGTAAAATGGCAGGACTCTAAAAGACCTCTAACAGGAAGACCAGGAACTCAAGCATGAGAGGATAAAAGAACGATTTACTTGGCCCTAAATATTTGAGGCCCTTAGAACATCCTCCCAAATGGCCACAAAAAAAGTGCACAAAAGAAAAAGGTGGGAACAATCTTGAAAATCCAGTTTGCAAAGCGAGCATCTGTCGGGACCATGGAGGCCATGTTTCATCAAATTTTCCCACGTCAGAATGCGGCTATGGATGGAGAGCTAAGCAAAACATTTGAGCTTGAGTGGAGCTTCCCATTTCCACATTTGAGTTATCCACCCCGTAGCCAGATTAAGGTTAAATGTTCAACCAAATATAGGAGTAAGTTTCCTTGGCAGAAATGTTGCCTTTTGCTACATGCCCATCCCAAACTACTCAGTCTTGCTTTTGGGACAGGGCAATGACAACTTCACCTAGCTGACGGCGATACTATTCCCATTCGGAAAAAGCATGAGGCCAGTAGATGGAAAGTGTCCAAATTACTCTTCTGCCACCAAGATTGGCTAGCGAATGGAAACCAAGGTTGTTGATACATTGTATTAAGGGGATATATAGGATGATTTCTAGCAAATACCTTCATCGCATCAATTCCAATGAGTACCAAAGACCCGTCACCAACTAGCGAGCGAAGATTGGATCAGAACCAGGGCTGAACTGCCATTAAATTGCGCCATATGTATGAGGGCTTGGAATGTGATGGAGCACCAGCTGAAATCCAACCTTCTAAATTACTTGAACAAATATATTTGGAAAACATGATTTCTTGCCAAGGCCCCTTAACATTGAATACCTGCCATAGATTGGAAGCTAAGAAGGCTAATATGAATCTTCTAGAGTCTCAGATTCCCCCTCCACCAATCTGGATAAGCTTAGAAATGGCCTCTAATCTGATGAGATTAATTTTGTTGGTGTTGCCCACTCCAAACCATAAGAATTTCGCTATGATAGCATCCAACTGATTGATAATAGTTTGTGCGGTGTGAAATAAATGCATTCAGTAAACGGAAATTACTTGAAGGACGACCTTCACTAACGTGACCCTGCTACCGAGAGTGAGCCATTTATGATCCCAAGCAGTCAATTTCTTTTCAAATCTTTTAATGAGCCATGTCCAATCTGAAATCCGATAATTTCATGGCTTTAAGTTGAAGTCGAAGTATTTACTTGAAGGACGACCTTCACTAACATGACCCTGCCACCGAGAGTGATCCATTTATGATCCCAAGCAGTCAATTTCTTTTGAAATCTTTTAATGAGCCATGTCCAGTCTGAAATCCGATAATTTCATGGCTTTATGTTGAAGTCGAAGTATTTGAAGACTTGGGACAATGATAGACTCTTGATCCCAAATAAGCCAAGAATCATATTTTTTTTATTTTTATTTTTCAAGATTTATGATGAGGCTGGACGCTTTTCCAAACAATGAGAAGATCTGTGAATAAGCCACCTACTCTTCAATTTTCGATTCTCCTGCACACAGGACGTCGTCGACGAGTAAGAGGTTTGTCTGGGAAATGTTCCTAGTGATCTTGTAACCCCCGATTGTTCTAGTCTCCTTTACGGATTTTATTATCCTGCTGAGGGCGTCGATTATTGGAACAAAAAGGAGAGGAGATAGTGCACAACCTTGCTTGATCCCTCTATAAATTTTGAAAAAATTTCATTGGACTGCCATTGATCAGCACTGCCATTGAAGTTGAAAATACATAGACCACTATCCAATTGACATGGTTATGAGAAAGCCAATTTTGAAGAGCATCAACGAAAAAAATCATAGTCAACCCTATCCTAGGCTCGGACAAGGTCGAATTTCAATGGACATGCATTAGAATTCCTAGATTTGATTGAGTGTATGCACTCTTGTGTAATGGCCACGACGTCTTGAATTCTCATGTCAACCAAGAAGCCAAATTGCTCTCGGGTAATGTGAGGAGACAAAATCTTCTTCATTATGCTAGCTAATAGTTTAAATCTCATTTTGTAAATATAATTACACAAAGATATGGGTCTATAATCAAGAAATGAGCGAGAACTCAATTTTTTAGGAACAAGGACAAGAAAAGTTGCATTGGCAGCACTTGGAATGTAGGTGTAAATTATGGATTCTTCCACCATTTGGGTTAACTCTTAGCCCGTGAGGTCGAAGAAGAAAAGGAACAACTCAGCAATATCCTTCCATGTTTGTAAGAACTCATTTTGGGTAATGGTAGTGTCCAACATGGCTAATTATTCCTCCTTGAACATTCTTGGAAATAAATTCACTAATTCCATTTTCTCTTCGATATGGTTATGCTTTGGATCCTTGAATTAGTTTTTGAAGTTGAAAGCCTCTTGCCTAGTATCATCTATGGACGAAAGGGTTTGACCATTAGCACCATTAATATCCCAAATGGTAATGGAGCATTTTCTTTTTGAAGCAGCCTAGTGCAAGAAATTAGTGTTCTTGTCTCCCCCTTTGATCCATTCTATTCGAATTTTGAGGCACCATTCCTTTTCTTGCAGCCTCAAAAGCTTGTCTTTCTTCTCCATTAGGGATACAATGGATTTTTTGAGATGTTAAGAGAAATAATGTGGCATGGGAGGGACCAGTAAGGATGCAATGTCTTGGTCAATGGAGGTAAATTCCTTGGAGAGTGTATGTTTGTGCTTTTTTGTCCAAGCACATACCACCTTTTTGAGCCTCTTCAGTTTGTAGGTGACCACCAAGGAAGGCTGAGAGATCTTTGTTATAACCAGAGAGTTCCATTATTGCTTCACCGTGTTGCAAAATTCAGGGTCTTCCATCCACATGTGATTGAATTTGAAGGGCGTTGAGTTGATGCGTGTCTCCCCCTCCCATTCCAACAAAATTGCATCAAAGAGCCAGATTGCATGTTTTTTAAACTGTGACATAAGATAGAGTGTATAAATAACATGTCAATCTCCTTTGCAATTCCCTCATCCCTTGTCCTCTCGTTACTCCAAGTTAGGCATAAATGGGAAGGGGGAATAACCCATAGGAGTTTCCAACTGAAAAAATCTTTAAAGAAGTCAACAAGTGGAACCAGTTTTGCCTTAAGCCCCCAACATTCCTTTCCATCCATGAGGAAGTTCAGATCACCAACCAAAATTAAGGATTGCATATCCATTATCCAAGTGGAGTCAACCTTCTCCTAGAATGATTTTCTATTGTTATGAGGAGCGTAAATGTTGAGGATACACATTCTATGTCTATATATATGTGTTCCATGCTTGATTCCTAGGAATGAATTTGTTTTCTTGAATGGGGCTGCCTAAAGAGGTAAGAGATCTGAAGATTCTCTTGAGGATTTTGCGAAGAGTTGTTAACCCTTCGGGTAGCCACATTTGGGAAAACATCTTCATTCCTAGGAATCGAGTATGAGCACTCGAAGTCCATCAAAAGGAAAGCTGAAATTTTGTTGAGAAATCTAGGGTATCTAGATTATGTGATTTCTCTTACTTTGATAATTGCTTATGATGTATTTTTCACTTTACTTAATTAAATTCTTCTTTCCTTTATTATTATTAGTGTTGTTTATCATCGGACAACTACCAAATCATAAAGAAAAGTGAGTCAATAGGACAAAAGATGTAGGCGATCAACTAGGGCCAAAACCTCTCCAACTGAGAGGAAAACCCATCAGAATTCTTCTCTTCTTATAGAACTTCAATTCACGAATTCCAAGGCCTATAACCCTTGACCAAGACTCTCGAAGACCAAGTCAACTTTTCCTTTCTTGAACAGCTTCCAGCAACAAACTTTGACCTGCTAGCAACTTCTCCAACAGTTTCGACTGTAGCAACAATTTCTTAAACTTCCACCTTGATGCAACTTTGACCTAATAGCTTCACAACTTCGACCTAGAAGCAGCTTCACAGCTTTGACCTAGATGCAACTTCATAGCTTCAATCTTCCAGCTTCACAACTTCGACCTTGTAGCTTCATAACTTCGATGCAACTTCACAGTTTCGATGTAGCTTCAAAATTTTCTCTTTCCAAGTAACTATAGAAACCCTAAGAAAAGAGAGAGAGAGAGGCCCAAAATTTTGAACATGTTCTTCTTCTCCTTCTTCATCCTCTTCCAGCTTCTATCTTGCTTGAGTGAGTGTCCAAATGAGGTCGAATCCCTTCTTATTTATAGGCTTGTGAGGGGCATGAATTGCTATCTCGAGGCCGACTTGTCCCTTCATGTAGGTTGACTTGATCTTTGTGCCATGATGAGGCCTTGGAGGGTATTTTGACTCAATATTTTTTTGTTTACAATATGTAACATGCCCAAATGGGTCTTCACTACATGACAATGCCTCAATTGACTTTATGACAAACCTAGGAGCACTCAATGGTGCTTGACCTATAAATAATTTTCCCTTAAGCATGAAACCCATGCCTCAAGAATACAAATAATAAATTTATTTTTCTCTTTTCATTAAATATATAAAATCACAATTACATATGCCACTATGAAGACCGAACCTAGTTACATATTTCAACACTCCTTCTTAACTAGGGAGGTATTCATAATCCATACAAGGTACGTGGACATTCTCAATCTGAAAAATTCTCATAAGAAGAGTCTATTTGGTAACCCATATGTATAGCATCATATCATCCAACATTGTCAAATAGCAAGGCCTTGACTAACAACTCTATCTCCACAAGTTCAGAGCAAAATGTTGGCGAGACCAATGATTTATAGACACCCTCATCATTGTCTCTCTCGGAACATACCCCACCCGGGTTCTCTCAGAGTATGTTCAACCAAGATTATTCTTATCTTGGATTCTAGTCCTCAAAGAATATCGGTCCTCTACAACTACTCTTATCTTTGATGCCCTACCACATCCTTAAAGAGTATATGATATTAGATGCTTACCCAATCCTCCATTCTATCTTCCTAGGTGAAGACAAGAATGATGTGTCTATCTCTCCTCATGGCCTTCACTGACTTATGGTTGTTAGTCCTGGTCTAGTGCATGGCACATGAAGTAGAGAACCATATTTTTCACTCCCTTTTAGGTAGGGATGACCATCCCATTCCATAAAAGGAATGTACCCAAGCTCCCTCTTAATCTGGGACTTATCCAAGCTCCCTTTTGACCAGGGACTTACTTCTAGCAACTCTTTAGGTGGAGATCATGGGACAACCAACTGCTTGAAGAGCTCCTCCTTTCGATGTCATGAACTTATTTTTCTTTATTCAGGAGAATTCATCTTCTTGGGACTTCTTCGTAGGGAATCGACTCTCCATCACTTTCATTTGTGAATTATGTCAATCATGCCATCCTTTTTTTCATTGGAAAGTGATCCATTAGTCCATATCTAGCCTTTCCTTCATGCCTTGCTACCTTCTTCGCATCATGTTTCCTTCGGGATCTTTTATCCTACCACATGAATGTCAGTTGTATATGATATATACAACTCTTCCTTTGTTAGCCCTGTTTTATCCCATCCAAATATTATTCAAAAATAGAAAATGAACATTAAATCAAAAATACCTTTGTGATGGTATTTCATTATGACATCTCCTTGTTTGCATCAACATCCTGCATTTATATTAACACATCTCTAAAATGATATACAACTTCAAGGGTCTCTTTCTTTTTTAGACTTTTTCAAGATCGTCATATCTTTCCCATGGGGATATCATTCTCAAATCTTCTAGACCTTGGATGTTGATTTCCTTCTCCATATGATCTCTTCCTTTCTTTATTCACACATTTCCTTCCAAGAACTTCTAATCATAGTTCCTTCAACTTTTTCAACCACCTCATATTTCATATGAGGACATATTATGTTGATGCCTAGTCAATGTGTGGACCATGCCTTCATGCATCCTTTCATAGGAGGATATCCTTTCTTTTGATCATGCTCTTGAGGTAGAGCACTCATTCATGATATCTGCAACCATATGACATGAATCTGTTTTATCAAGTACAAGCATACATACCTCATCTCTCTCTTTTGGTCATATAGACTTCCTTCAACAAATTCCTTCATTGAAATAACTTCAATCCCTTGACCCACTATACTTCTTTTAACATGATACCATCATCCCATGAATCCCATACAAGTTGGAATTCCCAGCGAGAGGCTTCTTCTAGAATGTGAACCTTCCAATGAAGATTCCAACGGAGGATCTTGATCATTTTCATCCTAAAAATGCTCCTTTGGAATGATCTATGATGAGTTCTATACTAGACGACTTTCTTTTTCCCATAAGTACTACTTATGCTTCTAATGAGGTTACCAAGAGCTACATCCTTCTATAGGTGACAACCATAGACTTCTATTTCAACTATCTTTAATGCTTCTTTATGATGATGTCACGAGCTCTTGCTTTCAATTGTATTCTTCTATGATGCCATCTCCTAATATGATGCATCCTATCATGCTTCTCATGATAGTTATACTTTATAGCAGAAAACCTGAAACAAAAACTTGAAAACAACTAGGTGAGTAAGACTATCTCAATCATAGTAGAGACCTTTTACCTCCTCCTTCTTGGATTTCTTCTTTTTAGCTTCTTCCACTTCTTCAGTAATATGGGCTTCTTCCCTTCCTCTTTTCTTGTTGTCCTTCTTGAGCTTTGGACAATCTCGCTTATAGTGCCCATATTCACGATAGCCATAGCATTGAACTTTCAATATGTTCTTCTTCTTTTTCTGAGAACCAAGCTTCCCAAACTTCCCTTTTTCTTCTAGCCATGGTAGAAAAATCTTGAGCTTGCTCACTTGATCCTACATCAATTTTTTCCTTCAGCCTGGTTTCCTTGATTTTTCATGATGACCATAGTTCATTAAATGAATTAACTTCCTTCTTCCCATAGATGTTTGATGTGAAGTTCCCCATTCCTTTGGTAGTGCATAAGCACTATGATAGTCATTTCCTTGTCAAACATTATTTCTCCCAACTCTTGGAGTTGGTCTCTTGTTTCTGACACCCTCATAATGTATGAGGCTATTCCTTCTCCATCTTGTAGAGCTTGAGCTTCTTATTTTGGCGGTTCAACAATTAAACCCTTAATATGACCAATGACTTCATTTTCTATGAGGATCAAATCTATCTTCTTCCTCCATGCATGAAAGTTTGGCGACACAACCAATTGTTGCTCTTCTTGCAATATGAAGTCATTTTGACATATTCAAATATAAATATAAAAATACTTACTTGTCATGTGAAGATACTCCTGGATGATGAAATCTTAAACTTGATGCCTTCTTGATTTTCATGATGATGTAGATAATAGAATATGTCTTCTTGGTGAAGATGTCTTTCTTCATAAGTGATCCAAAATGGATCCTAAAAAAACCTCTAAGTCTTCTAAAGATCAAAACTATCGCAAAAGAAGAACCCTTAGAAATGGCGGATAATACTATCGGGAGTGAAAAACACGAAGAAATGACAAAAAACAGCTATCGACAGCTTGGACAGTGATGCATAGGAGCCGTCGGATCTGGCCGATCAACGGTCCAGATGCGATCGACATATTGCAATCGGGAGGTTATCAGAGGCTACCACATACTTATTGCGACAATGATCAGTGTGGTCAACAAGGACCGTTGATCAAGCGCGCAAATCGATGGCCCAAGTTGAATCACAATATCACGTCCACAAACCATAGGGGAGTGCTTATAAACGGCCCGGGGTCTATGCGATATGCGATTGCGATATAATCACATCGAAATATTGCGTCAGAGCATTACAGAGGAGTGGGGCCATACATATATGCGCCTTGCGATGGCTGGACCTGACAGAATTAGGGACCAAATTTAATATATTTTGAGTTCCGTGAAAAAAGTGTTTTTCTATGTATTTTGCATATTTCGTTTAATAAATGAAATACGAAGGGAATGCGCTGATGCGATGAAACTGGACTCGGAAGGGTTTGTAAATGTCGCTGCATAGTATTTGAAGTCCACCACAAAGCCATTTGTCAGGATTTTTTCCGTGTTTTAATGTATTTTTTGAATACAAAGGAAAGCTTGGCACAGGGGCATTGGCGACATGAGATAACGATTTAAAAGTGGATCCGATGGCATATAGGGTGGAATTCATAATATTTGAAGTCCGATAAACAGTGATTTGGCAGATTTTTCCCGTGTTTACAGTGTTTCTATGTGTAAACAGATAACATTATTTGTGGGGATTTCAAAGGCCTGATGGTCCCTTTCGTTGCAGAACAGGTGGCCACCTTCCCTGAAGATGTTATGCCATTATTGCTAACGCTCAGAAGGGGATTCGAGTGGACAAATGTCGGGATCCAGAGAGTCCGAGAAGGACAAACGAACAAACACCGCCGATTGGCTTTAAAGCCACAGGCTGATAGAGATAGAGGGGGGCAGTACTGAGATAGAGAGAAAACAGAGACAACGAGTGAAAGAAAGAGTCTGTGTACTCAGAGAGGCTTGAGGGATTCAAGCAAACTCCTGCTGTTTGTATCTGTGTGTTGAGACTCAATTTGAACTCACATTTTGTAAAACTCTACTCTTGAAGACATAATAGAGAGGTCACCACTGAAGGTTGTACCAGGAGACGTAGCCCAAGATTTCTGGGTGAACTCCATATTAAACTTGATGTGTTTATGTGTGTTTGTCTATTATGCTTCTTCAACTGCTCAATTGTCTATATTATTCACAATCTTATCGATCTGTTGCACTAAGTAATATAGGCTAATCCATGCACATGAGTCTGTAATACCTTAAAAGTAATCTAAGATCTTCATTTATAGATCAAGTGGTATTAGAGCTTTAGGTTTGCTAAGGTTAGACAAGATTGTGCTTGATTGTTGAATGCTAACTATGTCAAACCTCAAACTAGGAGAAGGAAAGCTTGTTGAGACTAATCCAGAGATTGGAAGAGTCTATGCTCAGAGGAGAATGGCCGGAGAAGTCCCATTGGAATCAGAATCTCAGTTCATGGACAGTTTCATAACCATGAGAGCCATGGTGGAAGAAATGTATCAGAAATTTAAGAAGGATTGAGGTGAAAGCACCTCAACACCCGAACAAGGCAAAGGAGTAGAGGAACCTCTTCTAGTTGCCCATTCAAAAGGCAAAGGAAGGGGGAAAAGCCTCCTCCATCAATTCCTCCTTATAGCCCTGAAAAGAAAAAGAAGAAAACATATTTGATTAAATTAGATGTAAAATTTGATTTTCCAATCAATGATGGAGATTTAAATGCATAAAAGCTAGATAAATCGATTAGACAAATTGATGTGTATTGCAGGGTGCAGAACATTGATTAAGAAAGGAGAAAGATTCAGTTGGCCAACCTTCGCCTTGGAGGAACTTGCCTAGTGTGGTGGGAAGGCAGGACGCAAGCTGATTTGAAGAAGCATGGTAAAATTATTTCTACCTGGAATGAATTTGTTTCTGCCATTAAAAAACAATTCCATCCACTAGCTTATATGCAGCAAGCAATGATGAGTTGGCAAACTCTTCGCCAATTAAAGGGGCAAAGTGTACTAAGTTACACTGAGGAATTTAGAAAAAGAGCTTTAATTCTAGGAATTTCTCTAGACTCACCCGAAATTTTGTTGAAGTATATGGGTGGTCTGCATAGTTATTTGAGGCACACCATTCTCATGTTTAACCCCACTAGCATAGATGAGGTATCCGTTCAAGCTACACATCTAGAGGCTAGAGGCAAGAATGTGAACCCAGAGATTGGGGGATCATCAAAACCCATTGCAAGCAAGAACAAGGAAAAGAAGAAGCAGAAATGGAAAGAGAGGAAGGCAAACGATGTATAGAAAAACAAACCTTCATGCATTCACTGCACGAAGGATGGACATGATGATGCACATTGCTAGTCTTTGCATCTGGAGCTGAAACCCAAGAAGTTCGATGGCAAGAAGAAGAAGACTGCTGCTGCTATTCAGAAAGATTTGGGGTCAGACTCAGGTGATGAAACAACAGTCACAACCACAAGTATAAAAGGTAAAAATTCTGAAGCATCTATTAGTAATTATGCACAATCTATTGATAATGAAGAAAATGAGAGGAAAAGACATGAGCTTTTTCATATTAGAGTTATTTCCAAGCATCAAAATATTGATACTTTATTTGATAATGGATCACAAGTAAATTTGATTTCTGAAGCAATTGTAAAGAAGTTGGGATTACTAACCACACCTCACAAGAAGCCATATCCATTAGGTTGGGTATGTGATAAAGAAAAGCTACAAGTGACTAGACAATGTAAATTTAGGTTTGCATTTGGGTCAACATTTGTAGATGAGTTTGAGTTAGATATAGTTCCCTTGGATATATGTGGTATTGTTTTAGGAAGTCCTTACTTGTATGATAGAAAAACCATTTTCTATAGAGCTAAAAATAAGTATCAAATCACCAAATATGGAATAGAATATATTGTAAGAGCTCATAAACTCAAAAATAATTACACTCTCATAAACTCAGGGCAGATGAAAAGAATTATAAATTCATGAAAGCAATTTTTACTAATGGTTGTAAAGGAAAAGAACCCTGATAAAACCAATGTATTTGAGGGTTGTGATGCTAAACATAAAGTTGATTTAGAAAAAGTTGTTTCAGAATATGATATCTTATTTCAAGAACCTAAAGGTCTGCCACCCAAAAAGGAAATTGTACATGATATTCATTTGCAGCGAGATGCTTCATTGCCTAACATCGGCATGTACAGGTTATTCGCTTTAGAGAATGCAGAGATCAAGAAAAATGTATAGGAGCTGCTTGATAAAGGGTTCATAAGACCAAGCACATCACCATGAGGATCTCCAATCGTGTTGGTGAGAAAGAAAGATGGTTTGTGGAGGATGTGCATTGATTACAGAGCACTGAATAAAATAACGATAAAAAATTGTTATCCTCTTCCTCGCATTGATGATCTATTAGATCAGCTGAAAGATGCAGTTTACTTTTCCAAGTTGGACTTGCGTAGTGGCTATCATCAGGTTAGAGTAGTAGAACAAGATGCATGGAAGACTGCTTTCAAAACAAAGCAAGGGCTGTATGAATGGCTGGTTATGCCTTTCAACTTAACTAATGCTCTTGCCACTTTCATGAGAGTTATGAATGATGTACTCAGGCCTTTTATTAATGATTTTGTAATTGTATATTTAGATGACATTCTTGTTTTCAGTAAAACATGGGAAGAACATTTGAAGCATGTA
>APFE031427444.1:176381-194483 GCA_000404065.3 Pinus taeda
TTGGACCCTATGTTAGGTTGGGCGGACCCACCTATGGTTTTGTGCATGATTTTTTGCACATGCTTTTTGGACGCGATGGTTTTCGGTCCATGGTATTGGATGCTTCACCATGTATAAATATGTATTGTAACATTGAAAGGAACATAATGAAAAATCAAGCTGGCAGTCCCGGTTTTGGGATCCAATGGGAAATCTCTGTGTATATGTGTTTTATGTGTTATGCTCTCACATTTTTATTTTTCATGGGATTTAGAATTCGTATGCAGGTAATTTCTGTACGGGGTTAAAACCTACATTTGGTATCAGAGCATAATGTCCGCCTGTTGGTCCATCATGGAGTTCCTGCAATATTTTTTCTGCTTCATATTTCTCAAGGCATCTAAGGAGAACATAATCATAATTCATTCTAAATAGTACATCATTGATGATTTGATATTGTTTAGCTTTTAACGTCAAGGCTTTTTTCTTTGTGTTATTCAAATGTGGAGGGGCATATCCATTTTTTAGATAGAAAATGATATCAGCATATCTTGATTCAAAGTTGTTTAGGCTTACCTCATAAATTTGTACTTCACTATCTGGAGGCTGCGACTCTGATATGTTCGATGCTCCTGCCAACATCCTGCAAAAACCTTGACCTTTTACGATGTTTGCTGGTTTAATTTCAGCGTCATATTCTTGTAGGGTCGTGACCCAATTTGCTCTATTTTTGCCCACATCTTTTTGTACCAGAAGATTTATTACTACTGGAAATGGTACTATTATTTTGGTGTGAGTCTTGAGAAGGAAAGGTCTGAAGTGTTTAACTACTTTGAAAATAGCATAAGCTTGTTTCTACACATCAGAGTAATTTAATTTAGGTCCTTGTAAATTTGAACTGAAGAAAGCAATTGGGGCTTCGGCTTTCTCTTGATTCGCTTGTGTGAGTATGGCAACATATGATTTCTTGGAGGTGAATGTATATAGGGTAAAAGGATTGGAAATATTCATCGTTTCTAGAGATGAGGCATTTATAATTGCTTGTTCTATCAAGCTGAACGCTTCTTGCTCCGAATGACCCCATCTGAAGAGAGCATTTTTCTTTATCATGGCTTGGAGAGGTGACACAATTCATGAGAAGTCAAGAACGAATCTCTTAACAAAATTAATCTGACTGTTATGAAACCAGCTCAAGAAAAGATAGATCAACGCCTTAGAATTCAGCCTCTTCGAGGGGGCAACCTCCTTTACATTACATAAATGAACAATTCTTGGATGATTCAAATGACAAAACCTCCTTTCTATATATAGGAGTCTAAGGAGTCACAATATAACCCAACCGACTTAACAATAATAATATAAAGCCACAAAAATAACAATAGAGGGATTCTATGGGGCACCGTAATAACAAAATGGGGACAATAGGGGCACAACAATATTATAAAGGGTATAACTACAATAGTAATGGGGTAATCACTAGTTTTATAGGGACCCAACATTCTACCTGCATAATGTTACAACATTATCTCATTCTCTAGATTCTACTGGAAGAGAACTACAACCCCCTAGCTCTTGTAATAGCCAATATGTTTACTAGTACATAGGTGCCAACCTACAGAAAACTCCACTCTTCTACCAGGGACCACGTTTCATGAATTTTAAGACTAGATACTTATGGATCACAACACCGCAATCTGAAGGCCACGTTTCATCAAATTTTCACACTGGACCCATCAAAGCTTTTAAACTTAAACTGAATCAACCAATATTCAATTGATCTAAACAATCAGATCACTGACACCAGAACACTATGTTGAACCCAAAACCCTGCATCATCATTCAGAACCAGCTGTAACCTCAAAAATCATGCATTAGAGTGTATACACTACTTAGTTAAACAACCCAACCTGCGTGTATATGCTACTTCTATGAATTAAACCTGCGTATACCTTCAAAACTACTACAAACATAAACATTTGAATCAAGTTTGTACCAACCATCAATATACTGAATATCTACAAATCTTTACACAGGTAGGTTCAAAGATCACTTCTTCTCACTTATACAATCAATCAATCAAATGCCATCTTCCTTATGCATTCAGTTTTATATTCAGATCTAAGAAGACTTCATTGGCAGACAGCGATAAAACAACCGAATTTGATTAGATAGATCAGTCAAATCTGAAAAGAAGCTTTTATTTTGTAACACTACTTGAAAGAACCGAACTTGCGTGCACATGCTCTTTGGCCAAGATGAACCTACGAACAGATCTGTGAATATTGACTCGGAACTTTGTTGTAATTCCAAACTTTAGACAAACCTAGATCATGATAGATAAAAAATAGAACAGGCGCAAAACATCAGATCTAATCTTAACCAATATTGGATCATTCAAGAATAAGTCATTTCAAGTTTCATGATTCCTGATCCAATATTGAACTCAAGGTGCACATAAATATTACAGATCCAGTCCCAAACACCATCTTGCAACATAAAATATACTTCAGATAGAAGTATTCCTTAGAATCTTATTGTTTTCCTATTGGCCTAATGATCTTCTCCTCCTTATATACTCTTAGGCCTTTCTCAATACCTTGGACCAAAACCACTTAGGACCAATACCTTGGGCCAAATACCTAGGGTCAATACCTTGGACCAAATACCTTGGATCAAAATACCTTGGACCAGAAACTTGGTTTTCTAACATGTACGCGCTTTTCCTCCTGTGAAAGTGCGTGTATACGTTATACACTATTTTTGTTCTGTTAACCCGCGTGTATACGCTCCTTGGACAAAGTGAACCAGTGCATACCTCTCTTTCTTCATTCTTTGGAGTCTGATTTGTAAGCCTTTGTTGTTGACCTGCAGCACTATGAACTATCATTTGAGTGAGTTTTCATCAAGGACAACACCTTTGATCTATATTCCTTTGTTGTTAACATGTTGCATTTTGAACTGTTATTTGAGTGAGTTGCCATCAAGGACAACACCTGTATCATAATGCCAACAATATAATGGAAGATGAAAATATTTGTAAGGAAACAAGGGTTTCTTATGACTAGGAGTGTAGGAAGCATAGGGAAAATTAGACTATATCTAGGAACAAAGGGACTATAATGTCGATATCCTATCTCCTTCTATCTTTAGGCCTTCCCATGAGGTGTGTAAATATGACCAAAAATCAGTTGATTCAGTCGGGCCACGATCCCCTGTAGGTGGGATTTCGGTGAAACCTTTAAACCCCGCCTGAGAAACGGGAAATATTTTTTTTTCTTTTCATATTTTAAATTATGTACACGGGTTTCGTATTACGGTACCCGTGTGTACACACGCTTTTATAAGGAAGAGTCACATATGGAATTTAAAATTTTATTTTTTAATAAGTGATCAAGTGTGAATGGGAAAGGGCTTCCCAAGACCATATAAGAGCACCATAACTACAGGAGTGTTGAATGATGCTATAACATATGCCCCCTAAAATATGAGGTTAGAAGGGGTATATGATGACTGAAATTTATTAAGTTCAAAGAGAGATAATTTGAGAACCTGAGAGGAAAACTAGATTCTAGCCTGTTGAATACTTGTAGAAGGAATCAGAAAGAAGACTCATGTCTAAGGCGGAAATACCCATGATCAGAGATAGTAAATCATGTTCATTGATCAAGTACAAAGTGGATCAATCATGTATATGTAAGTGTACAAAAAAGGTTGGAGAATACATAGTGGATCATGTGACCATAGCCCCAAAGGAACACAATGGAGTTATGTCTCAATATCACATATATAAGAATTGATCAATGATGCTCGAAGGATGTTTAATCACTGATGTTGCATAATTGATCCTCATAATAGTACCATGTCATATAGGTGGAATAGTGGTATTGCATAAAACACGGGTGTCAACATAAAGAATGTTGTTGAAATGAACTGCAACATATAAGGGTGGCTAGTAGCACTGGCAAAAAGCTGAAGGGATTGACAAGAGAACCAAGATGCTGACACAACCCGAGGTCCTCACCGACCGTAGATAGTACATTTCTACAGTATGGTAATAAATGAGTTGAAGTTGACCATGTGAGAAATTGTTTGATTACTAGTCATTGATGTTTATCATTAACAAACATGAGAAAAGTCACCGATAATGGTGATGAGAGTCAAGGTAGCCTAGTAATATATAACAAGTGTGAATAAATGTGTTGACGTCGAACACTTGAGAGAATATATCAATTAGGAGACATTGATGTATTCTCATTGTTGATGGTGAAGGATTCTGTTACTGATGATTGCAAACCCTAAGGTACTGAAAAGGGACTATAGATATTATACCCAGAGCAATGAGTTGGAGTCGATGGAAAAAGATCACTGGAAGGAAGGCATTGAGGCATCCCACATCAACCAGTGCTAGTGTAACTTGCAGGGAAATAATTTGGAAGAACTTAGATGAAAAGAGATGAAGTAACCATTCTGAAGTACATTTCTGGCGCACACAAAATGTGGCTAGCACACAGTAGAAACCATTTGTACCAACCAATAATGAAACTTAACACAGAGGCAAGGAATCCACCAGTAGGGTCAAATGGAAACCAAGGTATTGAACGAATCCCAATGTGTGATAATGCAAGCTGACTTCGAACACAAGGGAAACCACTCAGCCAGAGACCCATGATAGATCAATGTTGAGAACAAGGTCACCTATCAATGATGTAATAGGGTCAGGGTATAACTCTAGGCCTACTCTTAGAGAATTTTTTTGGATTCGATAAGAGCAAACTCACCAGCGAGAAGTCAATGAAGACCTTCTTAACCAGCATGAGCAAAGGACCAAATAACCAATGTGATATTGAAGATGACTTTGATAGACTAGGTACGACCAACTGAAAATGAGTCAAGAGACACTATAGAATGGACAACACAGGTTGAATTCCCTTGAATAAAATAATGAGTCATATGTGGCTATATGGCAGCATAAAATAACTTTGTATAAGTTTGCAATGCAGGAGGCATTAACAAACTCTCCATATGATTGGGAGATATAACCAACTGGAGGAGGACTAACTCAAGAACAAGGTTATGACTCTCCTAAAGTTGAACTAAGTCCCATCCCAAAAGGAGGAAAGACTTATTTTGAGTGCTTGGTTCAAGGGCGACATAACTGACTCTTGTTGCCATCAAATATGGAAGTAAATGTCTCATTCCTGCTCTTTCTGGAGTATATAATTTTTTTTGTATTTTTCATATTTAAAGCCTAAAAAGGAATAAAAGAATGCCTATAGTATAGTGGAAAGAATGAGCATTCAAAAATAGATGCTCTAGTTCCTGGGGTTGGAACATTCCTATTCTCAATGCAAGGTGGTGAAACTGGTCGTCAACACTCAAAGGAATTTTTTTCCACGGATAATAGGAGTCAAGTTGCAGAGGCTAATGAATGCATGGTTTGATCTTGCAAAAAGGCTATGGTCAAAATTGGCTTATACACGAGTCCAAATGAAGTTGGATTAAGGCCAAAAGGGTACAAGTAGTCAATATGCAATCATGGGGCAATACAACTTAACACATGGGAGCCTCTAGGGTATAAGGCCATAATAATAGTGAAGAAGAAGAGAAATGAGGCTTCTTCGCAAAGTCATAATGGGACTAAAGAGGACTCTTGAGCATAAGCACTTCTTGCAACATGGGAAACATATGCTAGGGAGGATCTAACTAGGAAGCCCATGTAAGGAACTACCATTATGTTAGGATTTTATAAGACAGAGAGTGAAAGTGGTTGAAAACCACAACATAATGGGCTCGACCCTATGGAAAAATATTGCAGTATGAGGCTTAAAGTGGATAATGCATCGGAAAAAGTGATATATCCTAACCTATATGCCAATAATGAAAGCGATACCTGCCACGATAAGTATGTGATCATCAAGTCGAAGTGTTGAAAAAAGTCTCAAAGTCTTCGCTTACCCTAAAAAATAACCTTCCCGAACATTTCAAGCCAAAAATTATAAAGTTAATTAAATAATAAAAATTAAAAAATATGAACTTTATAAAAGTGGGTTTTTAAAATTTCATTATAAAAATACATTTCAACTCACCACAACTCATTTTTGCTTGCAAGCATTGAGAGTCAGAGAGGTTGGAAGAAAAAATAGAGCAACTATATTCCACAATTTCCTCAACCCATTCATCAACCAAAGGCTTCCACGTAATTCTAAACTCATCTTGTCATCTTTTCATGCATTTTGAATAAACTCAAGTGATTTTTCAACATAGGAATTTTTAAATTAAAATTTGCTTCTACGTGTATGTGGGTCGACCCTTTGAAAGTCACGTATCGAAATCCCTACATGTGAGTTTTCTAAGGCAAATCCACGTGTACTTGCGACTGTCATTTAGAAAAGTCGTGTACACACGAAAATATTTGAAAAACTCAAATTCTAATGGATGAAATTCTTCAAATTGTGCGATGTCAATTGTTTCGAAAGAAAGGGATCATAGTGGAGTTGAAAATGATATTTTAGGAGATCTAGGGGCATTGGATACATTAATAAGTTGTGGATTTCTCAAATTTTATATGTTGTCAAAATTGAAAACCCAAACTTGGTTGCTAGAAATGCTTGTCCATTATTGGGACCCAAACCAAGAGGTCTTTATGATATATCAAATTCCTTTGGCAATAGATATGGAAGATATTTACTTCATTACCGGGCTTCCCTAAAAAGGGGATGCAGTTGATCTAAAAGAGAGAGCTCGGGGAGGCCTAAATGTCTCTGATTACATAGACATCTACTGCACAAAGGGAACATACAAGGTCAGATCTCAAATTCCGATCAAGAATATGAGAAGCTTGCCAATCAAGATCATTCTCTTTACCATTGTTAAAGTGGCAGGCCCGACATCTGTACACCAGGTCTCTCAGCCAACCATGTTCTTGGCAATATATTTCCTTTGTCCGAAAGTATTTTATTGGTGAACGGGCCTCCTAGCCTGTATGAAAAAGAAACTAACTTCAATTAGATGAGGGAAAACAAAGCATTATGGCTATGGTAGAATACTTTTCTCCTTCTTCTTTGAGAGAGTACCAACACTCCGACCCAGACTGTTTACCACCATCAACAATCTTAAAGATTTGAGGATGAATAGATGGTCATATCTGATCAGACGACTAGGCAGGGGCGAGGTCACCCAAGCAACATTTGATGATGAGTTATTCCTTTGGTGGGAGGAAAAAAATCATAACTATAGATGACTATCCATATGCAGGCATAGACTACCGAGAGGACCCATTTATGGCCCTTCCTCAGGGTGCTACATCAGGCGAGATGGGTAAAAAAATTAATACTTTCTGTTATTTGAATTTTTTTCACTTTGAATATGATATTTAAGAAGTTAAAAAATATTTTTTGTGAAACAAAAACCTTACAAGATTATTTGATCATGAAGAAGATGTTGGACTAGTGAGACTTGAGTGTCTACTTAGGCACAAGTGTCATGGGAGAGACGTGGAAAGAGCAGCAGCTGATACCGCAAGAGTTTTACATACAGTGCATAAGAACTTGGAGAGTTTAACTCACTAGGTTCCAATGGTAGCTATAGAGGATCTCCTTAAGGCCATTCAGAGGCTGGTGGTAGGAGTACCATGAGAGTGGGTGCGGCTCTTTTGACAAGTGGCAATATCCATCGTCTTCTTCCGTGACACTCATCCAGGGCAGGGCCCATGGACTTAGATTTTAGATGAATGATCTTTTACGGACATGATTAGGCTTAAGCCCTAATTTTGTAGGACATTTGTCTACATTTTGTAATATTTTGAACATATTATTCCTATCTATATACAGACATTTTCTCGATGGTTTGATCATATATAAAGATGATTTCATGGTATTTTGAGTTTAATGTGATGAATGATTAATGTGCCAATCTAATGCTTGATTAGCTATAGAATCAACGAATGAATTTTTTGATCATGGAATATGAATGAAAGTAATAAAATTAAATGATCTTTGTAATAATCTCACTCTCAGAAATTAGTGATGTAATAAAGGATCTCTCACACGATATATGTTATTTAGTTGAGACACCACCAGTTGTGAATCCAAATAAACTATTAACGATTTAATACCAAAATATATTGCTTTAGATATTAAATTGATGATAGCATTGTCTTCAGCCATATTATTGGATGCATGACCGATACATGTGCCTCTTGCGGCTAACAACTGACCAGATGGATAAAATATTACCCAAGTGGAAGAAGCTAAGTTCCAAGTATGTCTACTAGCACCATCAGCGAATCCTAGATACACCAGATCAACCATTGACACTTGCCAAAGCAGACCAAAATACCACCATCACCACGAGACCCATAGACATAAATAAACAACTATGTACAATATTTACAAAATAAGGAAAATGTTAGGCAATAACCATACTTCTTAAGATAGAGCCCATTTTTTGGCTCTGAAAACACATTTCCATCAAAGTAAACCAACTCATAGGTGATGGTTGAATACCTATAGAAGGAAAACACCATCCTCCATGTGTGTCACATTATTTTGATGTTCTAAAACGATGAGAGTTTTGATATGTGTCATATTCTAAATAAGAGTGTCAACATGAGACACCACAGTCCCACCTATGTGCAAACCATGGTGTATATGAGCATCCTCATGTATTTGGGCAGGTAGATTTCTAGGAATCACCTCATCATCATCATCTAATAGGTGAGTCTCAATATACTTCCATCCTTTTTGTTTATTTTTCAGCCTCTTCTTATTTTTTGGGTTCTTTTTGGCCTAAGGGAAAGTGTTCTATTAATGGCTAGTTTGAAAACATTCTCGGCAACTAAAATTTGTGTTCTCATAATCTAGTACTTGTTTCCATCATAAGTCCTTATGTTTCAATAGGATATGACCAGGAAAACCTTTACTGAGGTCAATCTCTACACAAATTATAGAAAATGTAAATATACCTTTTTTCGTCCTTTCCTTGTCCATTCTCTTGAATTTCCCATGAGTGTTCCCAATGTCCTCTATGACCTTGGTGTGTCAGGATGGAAGGGGAAGATTTCGGAGTCTCACCCAAACCTGGATGGTGGAAAACACCATAGTCATGGCATCAAATTTTTGGAACCATGGTATAATTAATAAGCCCACATTACCCCAAAACCATGTTCCATCATTCAATACAATATTTGTTTCGTTTTGAGTGTTAAAATCGAAAATGAAAAAACCCTTGGAGCATAAGTAAATGTCATAATTTGACGCCCATAGGGAAATCCATTGATGTAGTGCCTCAGGTTTGGTCCAAAAACCATTAAATCTACAAATGATATCATTTTATTTAATAGCAGAAAAGAGAGTGTTTACCTTAATAAAGTTTGCATCTATGGCAGGAACGTCCTCCATTTTCTCAACAATGTGTGGGCCAAGATTATTTTGCAGCTATGGTCCAGTTTTGTTTTGAGGAACACCAGAAGGAAGGGAAGACTTTCCATTTGTTGCATCCATGTATGAGCATGATCCATTTTGATTCTTGGATCCTAGAGCACCACCGTGCATCCGCATATTCAAAGTAATGGATGAGTTCTTGATGATACCAGTGTCTTGTATCTATATATAATCTAGGAATAAAATCCCCACATAAAATAGCTTTTTATTCTCTACTGGAATATACCACCTATTCTTTATACTTTGTTTCAGGTCACATGCGGTGTTTAAAGTGTTAATCCAAAAAATTGATGTCTTCCCCTACAATTTTTTTTTATGAAAATATAGAAAGAACAAGGCTCTTCCCGGGAGAAAGGAATGATTGGATAGATCCAGTAAAGGAAAGTTTCCATTTGATGAGGCTCTTTAGCCCAATAGGATCCATATATGGATGTCTTCATCAAATATGACTTGTCCAAATCAACATCCACATAATACAAGGGGGATCTTTTATGTCATTTGATTGTTGTATAAAAGTAACCTGTGACCTCCCTATCATTTATAATTGTGAGCCACCAGAGATGTAGGAGAAACACTATTTCCACAGGCAGGGCCAACAGGCGAAGCACATATGTCTGGGAACATTCTCACATAGGAAAACCCCTAGGAAGATTCTTGGAGTAGCGGCCAATTGAAAACCAAACCCCTCACAGGGTGTTGATAAATCCATTAGGGTAACATTTATTCTTGGTTTCTCTTACTTGACATTTACTTGTGATAGTATATTTGTCTTCTATTGATTATATTATTGTTCTCATCATCAAACAAATGCCAAAACATCAAGATCATACATAATTAACACTAGATGTAGGCACTTAGCCAGGAAAAACCCCTATGAAGGAGAAAACCCAGTCAAACACTTCCACTGGTAGATTCAGATCAAATTGAGACAACCAAGACCAAAGATTAAGATAAGCGAACTCCTTTACCCCACCAAGTCAGCCTCCTCTGACCAAGTCAACTTGTTAAGCATCAAATCAAAGGAAAATATCATGCAAACTATAGTTTCAATTTCTTTATTCATCCTTCATAATTAGATACTTATAACTAGTGTATGTCTTGACATCCAAAACCACATTGTCTCTACCAAGCAACCTTGCTTCCATTGTCTCTCTGCCTTCCATCCTTATCGTAGCATGCTACAAATCATGTTGTTTTCATTCTGATGATGTATCTATCAACATTATTGTCCATAACATAAACATAGGTATGGTATAAACACATAATATCAACTCATATCCACATGATATTGACCTCATAGATTTTTCGAGGCTACTCTTCCCATTTGATTCGCCATAAGACCAAGAACCTCTTCATGCCAGTCACCTGCATAAGCAATCATTCCTCCACAATAATGATCCCTAACGACTCATGCACCGAGATTCATTCGAGTCTTGCATTTCCTGCCAGGTTTCATTCAGCTCTCCCTGAGCTCCATTAACTTTCCTCTTTCCCCAACCAAATCCCAAGACACTCAAAACATAAAAGGAAAGAACAATAAATCCAACAAGAAGAAAACCATGAAAAGGCAATAGAAATATGACACCACAAACCAAGTGGTGAGGCCTTACACCAGATGCACTCAAAACCCATAAATCAAGCTCAAACAAATCACAAAAGAAAAAAAGCACAAGATTGACAACAAACATCATGACTCAATCCCCATAGTTCTTAGTTCTTCCAAAGGAAAACTCAACCTGAGTCGTCTCCGAGATTTCATGATAGTCTCTTTTCCATGCAATCCCATGCATCATACTGCCATACACACAACTGTCAACGCATAAATAAATATAACAATATACTAGTTACCTTACCTTGTTGTGCCAAGCATGTTTCCTTGTAGCTGAACAAATATGTGCCATCTCTCAAGGGACTGTAATTCCCTTGACATATCTAGCTATAACTAGACACCAAGTATTATACCTGTCAAATGCATGTCCATGAATATAACACATATCCACATAATTTCAAACAATATTAGGGTTAAGAATACTTCATGTATTCAAAGAATTCATTCATTTGGAATTGCAGTTTCCAAACATAACCAAAGGAATTCTTACCCAATTCCTTTCTTTTACTTTTTTACTTTGTTGCAATCGATTCTTACTATATATTGCCACATTACTCAACTATTAGTTATATAAACACATCAACTATTACCTTGTCACACTAATGCCAAGAATGTTAGCCTGCAACTGTTCACATATGTTTCGAAGATCAGGACATCATATTTAGTAATTGAAATCAGCCTTTACTAAGACTAACAATCATGTCATAATCAATAATCAACTCAAATTCATCGGTCTTAATACATAATGCTACAACTATCACATACTTACACTCAAGTACATATCAACTGTCTCAACACATATGTATCAATACGAATTTCTTAAAACAACATCATTTCTCCATGAAATCTTATAGACACATACTCATATCATGCAATTAATCAAACATTCAAACAACAAATAGACGACATAATAGACACCAAACACTCAAACACTAGATAGATGACATAATCAAACATTCAAACACCAAGTAGGCGACATAAGCAAACTCATACCTTAATGTATCTTAGGGGAGGCTATCTTTTCTACACAATCAATCTAGATTAGCACGATATAACTTCACAACATATCAACTTGAACATAGATAAGGTCATGACATCAATAACAATAACTAGCTAACATGTTCAGATCATAAACTCATAAACAATTATCATTCATGTCTATCAATCACACATGCACAGTTAGTCTAGATTAGTATGACAAAATACCACAATATATTAACTCATACATGAATGCCATAACCGTGATCATCTGCATTAGTCAATCCAAATTAGCACAAAACATATAACATCAAGGGATTAGATGCAATAACCCTAATCATCAAGTTAACTAGCATATAACAACAACAAGTTAACATATAACATAATCATCAAGTTAATACCATGCATGACTAACCAATGCATGTACATATGATCACATTGATTAACTAACATCTATCATACATGTAACCATTATAAAAATAGAATCAAAATCATATAAGTAACCCTAATGCTTATAACAACCATTAACCACATACATGCATGAAAAGCATACAAACCCATATGATGATCTTCTCTCACCCTGAAGTCTAGTGTCGCAACTTCACTTTGATGATCTTATCTACTACTCTATCTCATCCAACACATTAGAATGATAACATACCAAGAGCATCATGATGACCTAAAATTCCTACAATGACCTCATGTACGACCATGACAATGCATGCATAACAACATATAGATGTTGACATGCATAACAAATGCATATACATCCAACATGCATTCATGACCAACACATCCCAATAGCAACGTCATCAAATTCCACATGGTGACACAATGACAACAATGACCACCACCATGCATACACAACAAGCACATAGTCCACAAACATAAAGAACACATATGCAACTGACATGTATGCATTACCAACACACCACCCATCTAGTCCAATGGGTGAACCATGATTTGATAGCACTCCGTGGTATCAGATAACACCCAAACAGAACAAAAACCAATCATTTCTCAAAAAAGAAAAAAAACCATGCTCTGATACCACTCTATAACACCCTCCTCCCACATCTAACCAAGTAACCAACCAACTAGGGTAAATGTGTGAAGAAGATTTACTATGATATGATTCAACTCCCTATGTAGTAGTTAAGGAAGTGGAACTAATGGAACAAAAACAACCTAACCTTCTACACATGCAACAAAACCCCCAGGAGCCATCCAACCCATCCAGGTGACCAATCCCTGAGACAAACTGACTTTTTGCTACATTAAAGCTTAAGTCGATCCCTTGACATGGGAATGCATGTGATTGGGGACTTTTCCAGGTAGTTATGTGCCAACGACTCCAGATTCTATGCCACTTTTTCAGGGCTAGGACTCAGGCCACTGCCAAAAATTCCATGAAACTTCCAGAAATGAAAAATAACAACGAAACAATGATACATATGCAAATAATTGAACAAGGACTTGACTATACCCCTACTAGCCATGACAAACATTTCGTCATACATGTCACAAATATGCATTCTACAGGTTTAAACAATAGATCTGAGCATATGGGCCCCTCACTTATCTGAGATCACTAAGAATCTTTGTTGCCTCATCACAATAACTACATTACCATCTATTGATCTATATATTCATTGTACATTCTATTATGAACCAAAACATGATGAGAGCCATATATTTTCACTGCCATAAAACTCACTCATAACCATCATATAATCAACAGAAATATCAAAGGTATAACAACCATATAAGCCACATATAAACAAGTATATTTACCCATAAAATACCAAGGAAGAATAGCTCTTATTAATGATTGCATAATCCGACCAGGTATGGGACTTCCACAAACCACCCAACCGTAGACTAGGTTGAAATCTTTCTTTTAGTCATTCATCCTCATGCCATATTCCAAGCATGAATGTGGGATATCATAGAACACATCTAACAAAACCAAACCAAGGTTTCTAGAGGCCAAACCACCTCAACCCTCAACCAATGATTCCACCTCATGGTCGGACGCCACTAACCATCACCAGATCGGTCTCTACCCAAGTTGTCTTGGGCTCTAGAGTGTTTGTTCCAAACAAGCCTTTCATGACTAGTAACTCAACCCACAACTACCATTGGGCTTCTAGAGCGTTTGTCCAACCATGCCTTCCAGGACTAGTAACTCAACCTGCCAAGGGCTTCCAAATAATTTGTCCAACCAAGGCTTTCAGGACTAGTAACTTAACCCAAGATGTTATAGGGATTCCAAAGCATTTGTCCAACTAAGGATTCCAAGTACTAATAACTCAATCCACGGCCAAAGGAACATGAGAACCAACCAAAAACAAAAGGAAAGAAACCCACAAAACCATGGCTACCCAATAAATGGAAAGGTTAATTAAATCCACCATCAATCAAGGAATTCCTCCATGCCAATGACAAACCACAACCAAGAAACCCCATGCATATTCCATGCATGCCAAAACTAGCAAGGAAATCATACATGCGACTTGGTACCTGCAAGAAAAATCTGTTGTAGCTGTTGATCCCAATGCCCTCTTGTACTTTCTTTATTTTCCCTTGCCTTCTTGCTCCAAATACCAAGTATGCCACGCTCCTCTGAGAGTTCTCTAAGAAAACTCTACATGTCCAAGAGTATGAGAGAGAGAGAATAGAGAGAGAGCTCCAAAAATGAACTAACAAAAGTCTACCAATTGATCCTCAAAAGACTTTTTTCAATGAGGCCTTTATTTTCTTCAATTTCCATTATTTTTCCTTCATTTTCCTCCTCGCATGCAACCTATGACCTTTCACCTTCCTTTTCTCCTATTTTCCATTATTTTCATTAAAAAAAAATGTCAAATAATGTCTCATGCCTTTCGAAATCATTTTCCATTGCCTTTTCCATTTTCCTTTAGCCATAATAACCAAAGTGACACCCACTAAGATGTTTTTCCCACCATTCAGCTTGGAATACATGTCCCGTGACCTTGGTCTTATATTTTTTTACATGGATTATTAACCTAGGTTGTTACACCCCTATCATGCTCAACACCATACAGATGCAAACCAAGAAGTATCTCCTAAAAAAATAAGCATGTCGGACAATGAAATTGGATTCCAACACCACTACCCAATTCCATGACAACTTTGAATATTGAACATGCTCCCGCTAACCATGTAATGTAGCTGCAATCATACACTATGCCTGCTGAAGCAACACATCTGCCTATTGTAATAAGCCTCCTTGCAGAGTGCAAAAAACTACTACTCATGGACCATGACTCCAACTAACTTTGGACATGATATACAATACAATATAATGCTTCATGGTGAAAATACAAGGTTGTGCCAAATATAAAGGATTGGCATATGAACCCTCTACACCCATCACCACCCATGATTCTATGGACCCAAGTTTACAACATGCACCAATGAAGTGGGGCTACATCAATGATATACAAGGTAATATGACTTGGGTTTCCATTGACCCATACATAACTAATAACAAAAACATACTAGACACCAAGGGTCTCTCCAAGAGAAATATGCCCAAAAGATGAAACAATGATGATACATGGCTTTCACAAATGCATATAAATGTGCTCTCCTCTATGCATGCCCAAAACATAAAATAACATGAGTGCATGGAAACAGTGGGAAATGGATATTCTCCATATGGCAACAATAAAATACAATACATGTGTTGAAAATAACAACAAGAAATGTTAAAAATAGCATCTAGAAATTCCAATTTAATTTGTCCTTGAACTAAATTGTAATTGTTTTCTCATAGCAACTTGTAATAGTTAACTAAGTTAATTTGACTTAATTAACTTAGGAAATTCGATTTGGAAATCTATCTAGAGTCATGTAAGTGTGATCCCTAAGTTTTACGGTTCCATGTTGAGTTTATTGGAGTTGTAATTAGAGAACTTAGTTCAACTGAGTTATAGTCCGTTAAACTAGTTCTAACTGTTGGAGGAACTAGTATAGGTCTAGTAGTGAGTTGGTGCACCAGTGCATCCTTAGTGCCACACCAACTAACTGAAGATTCAACCAAGAATAACTCATAAATTTCAGTTCAGAGAAAGACCCATTTGAGACTAGAGTGCAGTGACAGTGTACTATTAGTTGTATAATTTTCCGAGTTGTACAAATGGTGCATGCAATCAGTTGAGAACCTAAGTTTGGATTGCGTAGTTAAGGAAGAAGTACTTCCTCATTAAATAGAGGCTAATTCCTCTAGGAATTGTGCAATGAAGTAGGGGAATGGAGAGCAACAAAATAGGCTAAGTGTTGGCCTGAGCTAGCTTGAGAGTAGTGTGTTGATCATACTTATGCGAGAATCGTTCTAGTGATAACAAGCTTTGTATTTTCTTCTTAGAGCTTCTTATTAATACAATATACATAGTCGAGGTTTTGAGCAGTTGCTTTCCCCAGAGAAATATTGTGTTATGTTCCATTTATTATCTTCCTCTTGTTGCTTATTATTTTCATCGATTTATTGGTTTCCGCTGTAAAGAGTAGAGTAGATTCTTGTATTGTGTTTTAGTACATTATATGTGTTGTGAATCTACAAGAAAATCTACATGGTATCTGAGTTGAAGACAATATAGAAGAGAAGAATTTGAATTTTTCCTTGCAGATTGATGGAGCTCTACTTTAAGGCAGATCTAAAAGACCTTATGTGCAAACTTCTTAATGAAGCTAAAAGGCTATTAGTGGGAAAATTGAAGAGTAGGAATTTTTTGGTTGGCTAGTTTGTAGAGCAGTTCTGAATTTTTTTGTTGAACATTTTCAAAAACAAATAAAAGATATGGATTCCTTGCGAACAAATACCCAAATTCAAAACAAAAAAAATCGTCGGAATCAAAGTTCGGATGAGGGAGATATCACCAATTTAAAATCAACTCTTTTTTTCAAAATTTGTTTTGACAATGGGATAAATGAAACATATTGGTGTATGAGCCAAGAACCTATATGATCTTGAGGTACAAGATGCATGCAAATCCTTGAATAGCAAGGCAAAGGTCAGAGACTTGGTGGTTGAGAGAGAGAGAGTGAATTACCTCTCAACATGTAGCCCCATAAGAAGCCTCAGAAGTAGTCTCAGACAATTGTGGAGTAGCCACAATTAGAGAAGCAGAGAGGAGACCAAGTGGAGAGATTCACTCAAGCAGAGAAGAAGAAGTCTCAGAAAATTTTGGAGAAGCCACAATTGGAAAAGCAGAGAGGAGACTGAGTGTAGGCATCCACTCATGCAGAGACCTCCAATAGGTGGAAATTTCGAGCCAGGTGGGCAGAGGGAGCATATGCAGCCATACCTCTAGGTGTGAGGTGGGAGGATGTGAAGTGATAGTCCCAAGAGGGCAGAAATTGGGCAGGGACCATTGAGAGGTTTTATCTCTTGGATCATACCTTGCTACGTGAGCCCAAAGTACATATTAGAAGGATGGATCAATGGTGGTTGATGCAGTCAGAGATCAGAGTGATAGAGGCTAGAGCAGTCAGATACTGAAGAGCGCAAAGAAGAGTTGACAACAATGCAGAAAGGTAGAGTCAGCATAAAAGAAAAGTTCAGATGACAAAGGCAGTAGCAGTTAGAGACTTTGATGACAAATGCATCATATTGATTCAGGTTGGATGTTTTCTTTGTTTCAGGAGTTGTTGTAGCAATAACACTAGAGAGAAGTGTTGCATGTAGAACATTCCAAAGGTTTAGGATTGAGATAGAGTTGAATTAATTTATTATTGAGAGGGAGAGTTGAAAATAGCAAAAAAAATGTTAAAAATAACATCTAGAAATTCCAATTTAATTTGTCCTTGAATTAAATTGTAATTATTTTCTCATAGAAACTTGTAATAATTAGCTAAATTAAGTAGACTTAGTTAACTTAGGAAATTCAAGTTGGAAATCTATCTGGAGTCAAGTGTGGTTCTGTTGAGACCTCGGAAATCGCGGCCACAACATTGGGGGATAACCACCCGGTCCGGACCTTGGTACAGCTCCTTTTCCGTTTGGAATGGTGGCTCCAACTGGAGATAACGGGACCAGTTTCCCGATAATGAAATAAAAAGGGATGGATG
>APFE031427449.1:0-37987 GCA_000404065.3 Pinus taeda
CAAAATACACTTCAAATAACTTATGGATGAACTCTTTAAACCTTTTTATAGCTACGTGAGAGAATAGTGTGGGCGCATTCTTCAGTCCAAACAACATTATAGTATACTGAAAACAACCACATTCAGTCATGAAGGTAATTTTTCTCCTATCCTCCGGTGAAATCTTCATCTAGTGGTACCTCGAAAATCCATCAGTGAATGAGTAGACCTCTTATCCTCCAACGTTATCCAATACCTCATTAGTAAATGGTGTCAGAAAAGGATCATGGACGCAAGCATCATTACGTTTCCTAAGATCTACGTAAATCCTTATTTCTCCCTTCTATTTCTTTTCTTGAACCACCATTGTGCTCGCCTAGTCAGATTCCTCCACAAGTTCAATAATTCCTACCTCAAGCATCTTATCAAACTCCAAGCGGACATTTTCTTTGTACTTGAGAGTAAGGAGATACAACCTCCACTTAATAGGTTTTGCACCTAGTTTTAAAGTAATTTTCATCACACCCAAGTTACCTATGATTCCTTTTGGGACCGAGAACTTGGTAGGAAAAATATCCCTGTACTCACAGAGTAACTCAATAAATTTATCCACTATGGAATCATCCTAGTTGTCCCTAATCTTCACAAATTTTGGATCTTCTTCAGTACCAATGTTCACTTTCTTGGTTTTCAACGGCGCAGTGATGTTCGACTTTCTATTTGCAGACCTTTAACTTCGTGATGGCCTTCTACCTCTAGAATATTGATATTTCTAGGATCTTCATCCTCCCCCTCAGCAGTCACATTATAGCATTCCAGCGCATGGCACAACTTGGTGCTCCAATCTAGCTGCACCAAATCCAAAGGATCGTACAATATTTTGAAGATCACTGCCTTAACCTCTTGTAGAGCTTCATCAATGCTTTCAAACCCATCTTCAAAACTGAAGGTCATTAAGAAGCCTTCCCCTAATATATCCCACTCCATGGTTCCATGGCAGAGCTTTGTTTCCATGTACCAATTCATAGGGATTATATCTAGAGTATGACAAAGTAAGTGCACACATTTTGGTTGTGGTTCATTCCATAAACTATAGTCCACTTCACTAAATGATCACATGGGTCATTTCTCCCATCGTACTTCTCAGTTAGTCAAATTTTAGTTCACCCAAATCGTAGCCTTATCATCCTTTTGTAATCTCGCCATTCATCAAAGTTGTCTTTATGCGAACCCCACCATCGTGCGGGCATAGCGCGCAATGTCAAATCCAGTGCTCGGAAGCGATGATCCTCAGAGATTTCTTGTTCAAAGGCATCCAAAATATTATCTACGTCAGTTAAACCATCATAGTAGGGTAAATTTCTTACCTCTAATGACACACAATGCAGCGATTTAGTCATCATGTTGCAGCACAATGTAGATACTTCATGCAGCCTATTCAGCAAATGTTGTAGTTCTTCATCTAAATTTGAGGTAGATGAAATTTCTCTTTCCCATGCAATCCATCCATCACCTATTGGATTAATCCAATCTTCATTTGATGTAGTTATTTTGTAAATCTGATCCAAGTCATCATCAATTTCTTCATAGTCATGGACTGGTTCGGTATAGTGCAGTCCTTCTGTAGTGTCCAATGGTAAAACAAACTGAAGCGCTTTCCTTCCGAATGACATTGTTCTTTTCTTCAAGTTGATGACTCCATTCATATCAATGGCCTAGTCAATTCCAAGGAGTGCAGGGTATGGATTGTTTTCATCCACAATTTCTATTACTTCAAAATTAGCCACTGTACTCACACCTTCTATATCCACTGTTACCCCATGTAGCCATCCCATAGGGATGATATTTTGTTGGTTTTCTATTCTTAGCTATATCGGAGACCACTATAACACAAGTCTACCCATTCTCTCCCATGTCTATTTAGGTAAAATGTTCGCATTAGACCCTAGACCTATAATATCCTAGTCCATATCATGCTCCCCCATCTGCATGGTGAGCCTCATCTCGCGCCCTGTTCTTTGCTTAATTTTGCCGATTTTTCATACTACACAGTGTCCATCAAGAGAATTTTCCTTACCAGCACACATGTTTATCAACTCCTGCAGGCCCTTCATACCCTTGTTATCACACATAAGTTTCATGCAAGTTTCCAGGAACATGGTAAGTACAAAGGGATCAACCTTTGTAGGTGTGCTAGTTTCTAGTGCTTTGTTCTAACTTCCTGAAGTAGATGCCTCACTGAAGCTTTTCTTGACTTACATCAATGTTTCTTTCACATGTGTGAGATCAAAACCGACTTCCTTTTCAAGGGCCTTATGAACCCATCCATCTTCTTCAAGTTATTTTCCCTTATCATCCTTGGTCATTACTCTGCTTCTTAGCATAATATTCACATTCGAATCTTCCTTGCGGGGCTCATCTCTCATCATTTTGAAGTTCTATGTAGGTTTTTGAGGTCTCACCAAAGGTAGTATGGGGGGTGCTAGAACGAGGTTTCCGCACCCTTGAGATGTCTGAGGGGATCAACTAGTCCAACTGATCATCCCTGCATGCAAGTTGCTTCGCACACTTTCTAAGCCTTTGTGCCCTGATATACTTGCCTTCTTGCAACCCTAACTAGGGGTTCTGGGGCTTTCGAGCTGCTGGAGCAATGTTCTGTACTATTTGCCTAAGTCACACCTGAGATCTTACTTAGCTTCCTACACCTAGTCAATTATATTCGCGCAACTGCATGTATTATGTCACATTTTGTTATACAACATATTCATTACAGTTCACGTGGCAAATAAACAATACATTTGCAATTTATACCAAATCATACATTAAACCTGGAAAAGATACATAGAAATATGGTAAAATTTTCTTTATTAATTCTTCCAATGGTTATAGACTCAACCTTCCCTGCACACTTAGTTGCAAGGGTCTGTGCACTAAGCTGTGGACTACTAGGCCTCTGCGCATTTAGCTACAGAGCCTTCTCCTACTCTATGACTCAAAGACACACTTTACACTTCGACTCAATCACTTAGACTTATCATGCTTCCATTCTATTTGCTATCCTATACACTTAGAGCCTCGATCTATTTATACAATTCCATGGTCTATGGACCATGGGTAGGTCTATCAAGCTAACATCACATTACAACACTAAGGGTAGACAACCCTTTGACTTTATTATAACTTCACGCTTAGTGCCCATAATTCGTGGAGATTTTACAAAAGACTTGGTCAAAACATCGGCTTTAAGCGCCAAAACATGCCTTAGGGAATTCCATGCCCAACAGGCTGCCAAAACAAGCATCGCAACTCACCCTCAAGTCACTCTATCAGTGTGGATATCTTCATGCAGAGTCCCTCCAATTCTATCCGAACTGTTGCAAGGTCGACAGCACACTGAGCAACTCCCTGCTAGATCTCCTGTACGCATTGTTCTGAGACCGCAGTGTCAGAACTGCTTCCCTGCATATGTGCCTGTGTCCCCTAAATTTGTGTGAGCTTTCCTTCAATTGCTACTGTGATGGTGAAGGCTTCATTGATCCAAGGTTGAACACGTGCCTTTAGGACTGCTTCCTTGTGTCATGTCGCATCCACCTGTTCTTTAAGTGATTTGTCGTGCTGCATCTATGCGAGGCTCTGAGTGAGAGCCACCATCTACATTGTTCCTTTCACACTATCATACTACTGCTGGAGTTCTCACGCCTCTATCTCTAAGTACTGGATGTTGGCATCTTCCTGCAAATTTGTGAGGACCTCAAAGGACTCCTCCAACATTCTGGTGCAGCCTAGCACTGAACTACTGATCTCATCCAGTGCTGCTGTAATAGTGTTGGTGCACTGTTCTCTGATTTATGGAGGGGTGGGCGACTACGCCTTTAACCGCAGCTCAATGATCTAAAGGTTCAACTCCAGCTAAACCTTTGCCATTTCCTCTTGTGCCTCACGCACCCCGACTACTAGCTTGTGGATGCATGCCTCTTCTGGTGTTTCTGTTGTGATGGCTAGCTCAGGGACACTTTGACAAGCTTCGTCCAATACCTGTACCAGCTTTCGATTCTACGACACCACTTCATCGTGCTACAAGCTCAACTGTTCCATGTTTATTTTCTACATGCTAAGGACTTGCAGCGTGCATATCTCCCTAGTCCATAGTTCTGCAGTAATTCCATCCTGCAGAACATATAATGTCTCGCATGGGAGCGTAGCCATGTTGATGTTGATACCCTTCAACATGTTAATTGTAGGCCTATCGGCCTCATTTGTTGCCACTAGTACCCCTTCTGGAAGCACTATGGTTTTTGTCACCCTAGCGCGTAGCATCTATTCTACTATCATTCTCCCAACTGCTAGGCTGGTCGAAAGGGTACTAGCCTAGGAGTCACACCTGCAACTCCTACAGTTGTGCTTTGAGGACCCCCAACACAATCTAGTTGTCCTACATAAAATGTTGAAGGACCTTGGAGGTGACATCACGTACTATCTCGCTGATGTCATGTAGATCACCCTCGATTAGGGTGATCGGGTCAATAGAAAACTTCGATGACTTGGCCTTTTTGTGCAACCCTATCTGTTCAGTTGAGCACTGGTGCTTCAACTGTGTTGACACGGTTTGTAGGTCGGTGCCTCCCTCATCTTCTTCTGCTTCTTGCCCATGCAAAGGCGAGTTTTGGCCGTCATGCGTCTTCGCGGCTACCTTTTGTGCTGCTATTGCTGTGGCCTTTCTCTATTCATCTATTGTCTATGTAGTGTCCTGTGCCTCCTGCGCTTCTGTTGTTGTTTCCTCCTTCCCTATCTTCTCTGCCAACCAGGCCATGCACAGTTTGGCCTCCTCTTTCTTCCTCTGTGCCACCGACTTCTCTATTTTCACGATGTTTGGAGCACACCATTTTGGTGGCCATGTCTCCAGTACATTAAATATTATGTCATCCATGGCCACAAAGGGTAGCTTTGTCCAATTCTTGGTCGAGTCCTTGCGCGCTTTGATGTATATGGTGTGGAGGTCCACCTTAAACTATACAAAAATTTGTAGGCTATTGTAGACAGTAGGTGACATCCACGACTTATGGTTGATCCCAATTTTGAGGTTCATCTCCATGAACACCTAGAATATCTTACTCTCACAACCCCTATTTTCATCCTTTATGGCCCAGAGCGAAGCGTACTTTGCGGCCTCTGGTAGATCCCTGTCAATTGTGGGGAATTGAATGTCTTTTGGCAATTCCCGTGCCATGGGAACTATGGAAAGAAAAAGCCATGCATAGCAAATTATTTTCCCTATTCCTGAGTTTTGTGACAATTCTCCAAGAATTCCTTGCAGGGGAACTCGAACTAGTTAAATTGGACCCCCACCACACACTACTCAGCAAGTGCTACTACTGGTGCGGGTACTTTTTCCGCATGACACTTGTGCATAAACTTAATTGCCAAAATTTTGGTCGCCACCTATACTACTTTTTCATTGATTCTAGATATGGCATAGCCCCTCTTCTTCTTTTCTAGTTTATACTTTTTCTTCATGGCCTCCGCAATGGCTAAGTCACTTCTTTTCCCCTCCAAGATATCCATGGGGTCCTCTCCCTTACATGGCAGGTAAGTGATGCGGTGAATCAAATGCTCCGTGATGGGGATGGGTTCCTCTAGCCACAAACACCCACCATGCACCAAGCAGAGCAACTGCCTGATGATGAAAATTGTTATTGTGGCACGGTGGAAATGTGGCACCCAAAGCAAGTTGAGTAGCCCTACCTTTTCCACTCTACGCAACCACTTTTGTGGCTCTAATTCAGTAACCCCCGCTGTGGTGTTCTTCTTAGGCTTCATAAGCTACGTGGTATCTAGGTGAGGGAACTTCTCATGGTCAGCGAGGTCCCAATCTTCAAATTTTAAACTACGCACCCATCCTAGGTGCGTGCACTCAAAAATCATGTCTGGGAGGAGCAAGGTCTGGAGTGAGCTCTTCCTCTCGTCAAGATCTTTGGACACTTTAGCCTTCCCCTTCCGTGGGGAGATATAGGTGGGTAGCTTTGTGGGATGGTGTAGGCTTAGTTTCCTCTTCCATGCCTTCATCATCGTCTTCTTCGATAATCAAGTCCTCCAGGTCTTCCTCATCAGTTTCTAGGGTAACAAATTTCCCCTTCTCCTCCATCATCAACCTGGTCTGCAGCGGGTTTTGTGGGGACACATGTACAGGAACCATAAATTGTTTTTCCTTCTTTTGGTGTTAGCGTGCATGGTGATTTCAGGATTTCTACCATAGTTCCAGTGCCTTCTGGGGCATCCCCCATAGTTAGGGCCTGCATGGCCTCTTCGGCGGTCGTCTATGTGATATCCATAACTTCCTCATCTACTGCCATTATGTTCATCTAGAAATATATCTCTCGCAAACTCATGGGCTCAATCAATGCTTGGCACAAAACAAACAGGGCTCTGCTCAATAGCTCAATTTGAAAATGACCAAGTGTTATTTGTTGGGCAGCCCTTTGTAATTTATAGCACCTTTCAAATTTGAATTCGATCATTCCCCCCAAATTCAGTTCATTAATGCTCCCATGGTGGCATATTTTCTCAAATCTTTCCCATAAATCACATATTAAATGCCTGTCACACGCTCCATTTGGTCTCAAGTCGAGCATCCCATGATCTATAGTGACTCCAACAGTCAACTTTTGGCCAACCCGCGTGGCAGCAAAACTGCCCTTATACGGTCACAAACCTTGTGACTCTTTGCTTTTGCGTGTAGTTCCAACATCACACAACTCCCAGAGAGAGTAGTTTATAGTCCTGCGCCTCCTTTCAATTATTTGGAGCACTAAGACCATGCTTTCCTTAGCTAGTCAGGTGGTTCCGCCACCTGTATAGGGTTTCATCCTATCATCCATAACTTTTCCTCGACAATAACCACCTTTTATTGTTTCTGCGGCATTACACACTTTATCATCTACAACACATTACCTGGGTCGATTTGCTTAGTAATGTGCAGTCTAAGCCAAGGCATCTTACTCATCAATTCGCGAAAATAGATCGCAAACTCATCAGGGTGATTGTGTACATTCTGTCTCATCACCTTGGTCTTTTTATTTTGCAAATGTTCCTTTATCTCTTCCTCCATCTTCTTAACTTCCTCTTCTACCAGAGTGCTTTTCTTCGTTAATCACACCCTTTCTTTCTCAAGTTCTTGGAGCCTAAAATTTCATGTTTGAGTTCTTCTTCCAAGGTTTCATGAACCTTCACATCTACCAGTTCTACCATGCACGGACTAGGATTTTCATGCTTTATTGGGCTTACAGTGTTCTCTTCATATTCCAGTCTTGGTGGTGCCTCCGTGGTCAGGTTCTTACACGTCGTCCTATAAGCCCATAGAACTGTCGGTATGCGCAGGTCTCAGTCGGTCCATTTTGCATTGTGGACCTTGTTTAGTGTTTTTCATACTCTTTTAAAGGCTTCTGTGTGGATAACCTTCTGCGCAACTGGTCCTTCCATACTTCATGATTTCAACCCAAGGGGTCATTCACGCCACTGCCTTGCCTGTACCTATTTAATGATCGTATCTAATAGGAATATGGTGTGCTTCTGCATAGGTTTCGCACCATATGCCTACGTCCATTAGGATCAGTGGTCACGCAGACCATTTCATCCAACAATCTTGTCCATCAATCTCATCTAAGGCTTCCCAAATTGCGTGCACATCATCCTTCTACACGCGCCAATCCTCAAAGCTTCTTTGGTGCATACCCCACCACCTTGTGGGTGTAGCACACAGTACCCATTTCAAAGCTTCAAACCATTGCTGTTCTAGCACTTCTCTTTAAAATTTGCTTAGGAAGTCATCCACTTCACTTAACTCATCATACGTAGGCAGGTCTCTCACATCCCTCGATACGTAGCACAACGATCTCGTCATCATGTTACAATTCAGTGTGGTTACCTCATGTAACTGGTTCTACCATCATTCTATTTCCTCGTCCGAATTCGATGTGCATAAGCTTTCACATTCACATGAGATTCACCCTTCCACAGGTGGATTCACCTAGTCTTTCTCTTGCATGGTTATCTTGTAGATGCAGTCCAAGTCATCATCACTCTCGTAGTCGTGTATCAGCTCCATGTACCGCGATCCCTCTATAGGGTCCAAAGGTACAACTACGTGTAGATACTTTTTCTCAAAAATCATCTTGCGCTTATTTGGATTTATTACTCCATTCATGTCAGTGGCCCAATCTATTCCTAATAGCACAGGTTAGGGATTGCTGTCATAAACAATCTCTATCACTTCAAAATTTGTTAGCACACTTGCTACTTTGATATCTACTATGATTCCATGCAATCTCCCCATAAGTAGGATATTTTGCTAGTTTTCCATTCATAGTTGGACAGGAGGCCATTGCAGCATAGGCCTCCCCATACGCTCCCATGTCTGCTTCGATGGGATGTTTGCATTCGATCCTAGATCCAAAATCACTTGGCCCATCTCCTATTCTCCAATCTTCGTGGTCAATCTCATCTCCCTTCTCGTTTGCATTGTGTGATTTCTGAGCTTCCGGACTACGCGTGGTTCTCCTTGCATGGTCACAGTGCATCTATTTATGTGTTCTTACAGCCCCTTTACAGCCTTTTTGTCACACAGTACCTTCATGCATGTCTCCAAGAACATAGTGAGCATCAATGGGTCCATTTCCAGCTCTAGTCTGTCTTCACTCCCTGAAGTGGAGGCATCAGCCAAGCTCCTCTTGGCTTCCATGAATATCTCCTTAGTGCTCTAAATCAAATTATGGTTCCTTCATTAGAGCATTATGAACCCAAGCACTTTCTTTAGGATGCTTGCCTTTGTGATCCCCAATCGTAATTCCACTTCGGAGCATGATATTTACATTAGGGTCTTCCTGGTGTGGCTCGAACCTCATCATTTGCAAGTTCTGGGTCAGGGGAGGTTGGAATTCTCCTCTATCACGCAACCTTGCTATCAGTCTGGGATATTCCGCCATCTCATGATTAAGCAATGTACAATACAAGCATAATGGTCGTTTTGGATTTTCACAATCGTGAGCATAATGCCCTGACACTCTGGAATTGTAACATATCAACTGTCCATGACCTCTTCCTAGTCCCCATCCACCTCAACCTTGTCCACACCCCTGAAATCTGGTGTGCACAATTCCTGTGTTTTGATCGAGGGGCCACATTTTGGCCTGAACTCTATAGGTAGGAGTTTGATCCATCATTAGATCATAACTTCTACACATGTGCTCATCACATCCCACTGACCTATAAAAATTACAGAACAATTGCTATGAATTTTGCATATACTTCTATAGTAAATTCCAATTATCTGTAGCATGCTTTCCTCCTAGCTGAAAAATCGCACACAATAGTGTAGGCACCGCGCTCGGTCCTGCTTGTGCCTCTGGTCTCAATGGCATTGGCCCTCCTCCTGCAAGGTAATTAATGAACACTAGACAGTGGTCCTTGTCATGCCCCTGGCCCTTGCATTTTATTCGCCATACCTCATCGCGCATCTTTGGGCGGGTTCTCCTGTCTTATTTCAAACTCTGCATCTCAAGGCACAAGGTTTTCAACTGCACGTGAATTTGTTGAACTCCTAAGTTGGGATCTTGTATCAGGGTCTTGTGCAATATCATCATGACCTCCAAGGCCTCGGCCTGAGTGGTTGGCCTCTGTTATGACAGCGCATTCCATAGATGCATCGTTAACGATGCTACAAACCATTCACAATGTTGTCCATTTGTTAACATCATGTTAGCTTCGTGAATTGTACACTTCAGTCTTTGATCCAACTCCCAAGGGGTCTCACATGGCAACATCGTGATTTCCTTGAACCCAATGATCGACTGTGCCTCTGACTTTGGCCTGCTAAATTATTTGTTTAGCATAGCTAGGATGTCCACGATCCCTACATTCAGATTGTCACTGGAATGCTTAATGTACCAGGTCAGTGCGCTATCCTACAGAGTGTTGACCAATTTTTCCTTGTTTATATTGTCATTCTTGACTCCCTATGCTTCCCATACAAGTTTTATCATGAAACAAAACTAGTTCAGATCTTTATTCCCTACTCCCTTAAGCACTGGTAGTTTTATCGCACTCATCATACTGCTTTGCGGTGGTGGCGAAGGTGGTATGGGTGAAGACAGGGGTGAAGACATTGAAGCTGGCGGTGGTGTGGGTGGGGGGTGGTATGTGCAGAATTACCTACCTTATCAAATTGATCGCACTTCTTGGCGAGACCTTCATGAGCTCTTCTTCACCCCTTCACAGAGGTGAAATCAAGGGGCTAGTCTCTAGTTCTGTAGTACCTTTGTTTCTATAGATTCTCCCACTTCGTGTAGCCCCAAACACCAAGTTATTCGCATAACCTGTTTTTCACACAGTAGCATTTTAATCCAAGTGTTCAAAGATTTAACATATTTACCTCGCGGTCCTCCGAGGAAGCGTCATTCCACCTCGCTGTAACTGACTGAAGTATCTACTGCAAAGTCAGTGATGAATCCTCATATGATTCATTTGAGCTAGTGATTGGTAGCATGTGCGATATTATCCTCTGATGCTTCCAATTTGCTCACCAATTCTGGCGTCCACGCAATAGGTCTGTCGAGTTTACACCTTCCTTGACTATCTACTAGTTTCGTGATCCACTCATATAGCTTAGTAGGAAAAGATGCAAAGAAAATTTCATGGATCTTCTATGTATAAGTAGTATTCTAACCACTCTTCCTTTCATATTTGCGGATTATTGCTTTCCTACGCTACGAACTCCTGAATCTTTCTGTTCAACCAATCTTCAATTCCATTTTTTGTTGGATTCCAATGATATGACATCAGACATCTCCATGCAAATCCCAATCCCAGCAACGGAACCATTTGTTGGCTTGTTTGGGTCAGACCCAGGTTCAGAGTTAATTAGCCAAACAAATCCCTGTACTACTGGCCCATTCGGCAACAGTCCATGGAGCGCGGACTGAGGTCTCACTGAAAGTAGTATGGGGGGGTGCTGGAATCAGGTTTCCACACCCTTGAGGTGACTAAGAGGTTTGACCGGTCCAACTGTTCATCCCTGTGCCTAGGTTACTTCATGCATTTTCCAGGCCTTCATGCCCTAATATACTTGCCTTCATGCAACCCTAACCAGGGGTTGTGGGGCTCCTGCACTGCTGGAGCAGTGTTCTGTGCTATTTTCCTAAGTCGCACCTGAGATCTTACTTATCTTCCTACACCTGGTCAATAATCTTTGTGCAACTATATGTCTTACATTATATTTAGTTATACAACATATTCATATGAGTTCATGCAACAAATAAACAATACACTTGAAATTTATACCAAATCATACATTAAATCCAAAAATGGTACATAGAAATATGGTAAAATTCTCTTTATTAATATTCCAATGGTTACAGACTCTACCTTCCCTACGCACTCAGCTGCGGGGGTCTGTGCACTCAGCTGTGGACTACTAGGCCTCTACGCACTCAGCTACATAGCCTTCTCCTACTCTACGACCCAAAGGCACACTTTACACTTCGACTCAATCACTTAGACTTATCATGCTCCCATGCTATTCACTATCCTATACACTTAGAGCCTCGCTCTATTTATACAATCACATGGTTTGTGGACCATGGGTAGGTCTATCAAGTTTAAATTACATTACAACACCGAGGGTGGACAACCGTGTGACTTTATTATAACTTCACACTCCGCGCCCATAATTTGTAGAGATTTTACAAAAGACTTGTTTAAAAATTGGGCTTTAGGCCCTAGAACATGTCTTGGGCTATTCCATGCCCGACAATCATCACAGGGAATTCTTTGATAGTGTGGTCAAACTAGTTGTGGTACTGGAAGGATGGGCATGTATGATTCTGATACCCCCACACGTAGTGACTTATTGTCCCATAGTTATAGAAAATAATATAACTGTGACCTTTACCAAGTTCTCCACCTCCTTGGCCTCGTCCTCGCCCCTGATATCCTCTACGCGCTCCCACAACGCCTTGATCTAGAGACCGAATTTGTGCTTGCATTTGATAGGTAGGTGTTATTTCCATCATCAATTTGTAGCTACGACAATGGCGCTCATCGTGGCCCACCAATTTGCAAATATCGCAAAATAATTATTGCGGTGTTTGAATGAACTTCTGCAGCAAATGGAAATTATTGGTTACGTTTTTTTCCAGCCACCTGACAAATAACTCACCATAGCGCGGGCCCCATACTCAGTCTTGTTGGAGCTTCCTGCCTTGGGGGAATCAATCCTCCTCCTATAATATAATTTGTGAAGACAACCAAATGGTGTTTATCGTGCTCATGGCTCTTACATTTGATGCACTAGACTTCCTCATGCAACACTGGCCTAGCCTCCTTTTCTTTTTTCAAACTCTTCAATTCCAAGTAAAGGTTCTGCAACTACAAGTGAACCTGATGGACTCCCAAAGTTGCATCCTGAATAGGTGTCTTGTGCAACCTAATTGCGATTTTGAGGGCTTCTGCATGAGTCCCTATCTTCTGCTGTGACAAATAAATCCTCAGGTGGGGTAGAAGTGAGGCTATAAACTGCTCGTGGTGCCGACCATCTATGAGTTGCATATTAGCTTCGTGGATCACACATTTCATCCTTTGATCTAACTTCCAGGACATCTCACCAACCCTCATCGTGGTTTCTTGAAATCCAATGACTGACTACAGGTCAGACTTAGGCTTACTAAACTCCTTTTTTAAAGCATCCTTAATATATTCTAGCTTTGCTAACAAATGATCATTACAATACTTAATATACCATGTCAGTGCACGATCCTATAGAGTGGTAACTAAGTGCGCCTTCTTTATGCTCTCATCATTTATCTGTTGCGCGGTCCATACAACATTTGCAACAAACCAAAATTGATCAGTATCTTCTCTCCCTATACCATTGAAAATCGACATCTTTACTAAGTTTGACATGTTGAATGGAGGTGGTGGTAGTGGTGGTGTGGGTGAAGGTGTATGCTGTGGAGGTGAAGGTAGTGGGGTGGATGGATGATGTGTCCATAGAAAACCCTGTCTTATCAGCTAGACCGCACTCTGCGGTGAGGCTTGTGTCATTCCCTTCTTGTCACTTGAAGGAGGTCCAATCAATGGGCTATATTCAGGGCTTTCCTTCTCTCGATTTCTGAAGATACGTCCACTTCACGTAGATCCAAACATAAAGGCAATGACATAACCCATTTTTCACAAAACAAAATCTTAATCCAAGTATTCAAACCCATTTTTCACACAAGAACATCTTAATCAAAGTATTCAAAGATCTCAGATGCTTATCATGTGGTCCCTTGATGAAGCATCACTCTGCATTGTTGTAGCTGACTGAGGTATTAACCATGAACTCCATAACAAATCCTCTTATAATTTGATCGAGCCAATGGTAAACAATGTGATCAATCTTGTCTTCAAAGACTTCCAACCTTCACTCTAGCTCCAGAGTCCACACTATTGGATCGTCAAGCGTCCACCTTCCTTGGTTGTTTACCAGGAAGGTGCAGAAGAAAATTTCGTGTATTTCTGTGTACAGATATTTATCTAGCCACTGCTCCTCTGATAGACGTGGATTCTTGTTCTCTTGCACTGCGAAGTTGTGACTCTTCCTATCCAACCACTTGTTAATTTATTTCTTGGTCAGATTCCAATGCTGTGACATCACACATATCTTTATGCAAATCTTGTTCCTGGAAATGAAACCATTTGTTGGCTTAGAGGGGTCCTGACCTAGGGTAAAAGTTAATTACACCAAACAAAACCCTACACTACTGGCCCTTTCGGCATCAACCCATGTAGCACAGGCCGATCTCTCACTCGAAGCAGTACGGGGGGATGATGGAACGAAGTTTCCGTATCGAGAGATCAGCGTGATGTATTTTATTGCCCTAGATATACCTTCACGCATACCTATAAACCCCTAAGGCTTGGTACTACAATGTCACTTAAACAACCTTTATACCTTCACGAAGGTCTACGATATGGTTTTGCGTTCCCTCAATAGGTGGAACATCAACTTATGTGTACCATAAAGCAACCCTAGATCGGAATTCGCACATATCTACTTAAGTATTTAATAAACACCTTAGATTGTATTATAATCTTCGCGTAAATATTTAACAGGCATTGTGTACAGTTAGTAAGACTTATCCAACAAAGTCGTGCATCACTACATTAATATTTCATAAAGACATTTATTCCATCACAGCATATATTGCAAACATAACTAAGAAAAGTAAACAAATAAACACATGAATTTCTCCAACATTCTTCTTTATTGATATTCAATTCGATGTTATAGACTCAAAAATGCCCTGCACACTCAGCTACAAGGGTCCACGCACTCAACTGTGGACTTCTACTCTAGGCCTCTGAGCACTCAGCTACAGAGCCTTTTCCTCGTCTATGACTCACTTATCTACACTATCTTCTATTGACCCTTTACATCCATCATTCATTACTTTTCTTAGACTCTCTAAGACACAGATATTTATAGCTTTTCTTCATACAATCCCAAGGTCCGCGGACCATGGTTAGGTCTCAAAACTAACTTGACTTTACATAAACAAGTGGCTAAACCCTTTTTGAATTCTAACTCTCTACACACTCTGAATCCACAGTTTGTGGAGAATTTACATATTTTTACCAAAATTAACATAAAAAACGCGGTTCTTAACCCAAAAGATAACCCAAGGGACCCCATCCCAACAGAAGGCAACCATTGTAGATTATGAATAGAGAAAATAATGAGCAATATCAAGTCAAACCTCCTTTGTATTTTGAAGATGAACTAGATGAAGCAGTGGAAGAACCTCTCAAGTTTTAGGAGAATCAACACTTCGCTCTGTTAGAGGAAGAAGGAGAAGAAATATATAAAGAGGATTTAAATATTTAGTCCTAGATTCCATTATATGATGAGGAAATTGATGAGCATTGTAGAAATTTACAAATTTGATGCAGGAAGAGTTGCACAGGAAGTACGATCTCAAATCGAGGAACATATCAAGGACTTGGGATCATATCGAGGAAAAATAGAAACATCTAGTGCAGTAGTCAATGTAGAAAGTTGATGAAAAAAAAGAAACCTCTCAGAACAATTTTGATTCAGCAAGCATAAACTTCTAAAAGCTAAAAAATTAAGGTGAGTCAGGAAAAATAAATTCAACAACCTACAGTGGATCAACAAAATATGCAAAGAGAGAAATCAGTAGAAAAAGATAATAATAAATAAGAAAATAAGAGTCATTCTTTCAGTATTAAGAAAGAATTAGAGAATATTAACATACCTTTTCCATTGGCTGAGTTGGTGAAACAATCTGCTTACAAAAAGCATATTTCGGATTTTATCATTTTATCTCTAACCAATGATGCTACATATACAGTCAATTTGTAAAAGGAGAGACTTGTAGTGATGCTTGGTCATCGTTTAGTGTAACAATATTTTTTTACTCCTCCTTTTAACGTTTCTCTTCTAATCCATAATTTTATTCTTCATAACTATATGCTGGATTTAGGGGCTTCTTAAAATTTAAATCCTCTCTCTCGATGATGAAATAAACGTCCAAATCACTAAACAATACAAGGATTTGTATTCCTTTTATTATAAAAAATTCAAGTGTGTTGGGATTATCAAATACCTTGTGGTTTCTCTAGCTCAGATTCCAATGAGAATTATTATGATAGATGTAGTAGTGGCAGATATCCTAGCCTGATTTGGAATGCTGCTTTCTAGATCCCGTGGAGCTAAACTAGGAGGCGTATTGAAGTTCGATTTCACTTATGCAATCATTCTATTCTTCGATGGAGAAGAAAGAAGAGTGTACATGGGGTGGAGGTTTTTTCACACTATTACAAAGGAAGGTTCTAGAAATTCTCCTATTTATAGCCATGAGAAAGATGATTTTTCTTGTTTTATGTTGTAGGTGCTTGAAGAAATTGCCAGAGATACACAACTGCGGGTTTCTTCAGCAATTCAGAACAAAGAAGCAATAGTAAGTGGAGTTTGGAAGTTATATTTTGATGGATCATATTCAAATGAAGGGAATGGTGTAGGTGTTCTTATACTTTCCCCAAAAGGTGAGATCATTCCTCTTTCTTACAAGTTAGAATTCGATTCTACCAATATTATAGTGGAGTATGAGGCTCTAATAGTTGGTCTACAAGCTAGCAAGAATATGAAAATAGAATTTATTTTTGTATTTGGATATTCCAAGTTAGTTTTGAAATAGATCATAGGGTAGTGTCAGATAAAGCACCCAAGGCTTAGAGCTTATTGGAATGAAGTTTTGGATCTGGTAGATAATTTATTTTCATATTTTAATATTCAGTTTCTACCAAGGGAAGGTAATATATTAGTTGATTAACTTGTTGTGGCAGCAAACACTTTTAAACCTCGACAAAATCCAAAGTTGAGGTATGAAGTTTATGTTCGAAACAAATATTCTATACCATACAATGTTAAATATTGGCAGGTATTTGAAGATGATGAACAAATCAAAAGGTTTTGGAAGTGGTAGGTGAATTTTCTAATTCATATATTGATCAAGAAGTAGAAGCTCAAAATAATGCAAAGGAGGTATTTGTTGATGAATCACATTGGAAGAATTCCATGGCTGGCCAAATTATTGTTCAACTGAAAGGTAATTTGATTCCTAAAGGTTTGCTACCTTTGGAGAAATTATTTCATGCAAATTGATCTGGATTCCTTCAGCTTCTAGAATTAACCAATACATTTTACTTATGTGATATCATTAGAATTGCATTTTAAAGAGCATAGAAGAACATATGTGCATGCTTAAACAAGAGGAAAGATGACAATGATCAACAAATCAAAACACAAGACATCTTCTAACAGAGTTCATCTAGTGTGCACTACATCTCTAGGCTTGGTGTCAAGATGGTGTAGGCCTCTTAATTTAGTGTTGGAAACAGTGATGATGTACATCGACTATGTTTTATGTCATACAAGGGCATATGCTTTCAACATGAGTGTCTAGTCACTCCACGAGACATTATGCTATGGGACCTCTCACTCACAACAGGCCTCCTATCAACATGACACAATCTCACACATGGTGACAATGAGTGTCTCGTCATCATGGTAACATAGGGATCTCAATCAGACATACATAACAATCCATGATGAATAAATCTCAAATGAAGTTGAAACAAAGATCTCGCATACATCAAGAAGGAATGTAAACAACATAATACATCTCAGAACAAATGGTAAAATAGGTACATGACATCAATACTTCATATACCTCAACTCCTGAATTTGATTGAAGAATAGAATGCTCAAATACTAGATATGGTTGCACCATTGAAATCATGGCATCAAATAACATAAAATCAATTCTCCACACTTCGGATTTTGACACTGTCACTCCAATCTAGAAAATGACTGAAAGATCAAGAGCCCATATGCAAAAACGGACATCGAGAGGTGTAAAATTAACATAAAATCTATCAAATTTTGTCTCTCACAAGTTTTTTCCTCCACGGAACCTTTCTGATGCCACTCGTTATTCTCTGGGCAAAGTTCCGCTCATCTGGCCACTCATGGTCCTGCACCTGCAATTAAAAGAATATTATTCGTCGAATTTCTCACCCATCCTCTGCTCTATCACCTCCTCCCGCGCATCTAAGAAATGTAGGGTTTAAGTAGAAATCAACATCGAAGCTTATCACACCCTGTTGTTGAGCACAATGCTAAATTGGCAAGTTTGTTGAGGAGAGGTCAGGGGATTAAATACTACCCCTCCTTATTTATCATGTGGTTTTGTTTTGTGGAGACAGCATGTGGGCGGGTCTGGTGGACCTGCTAGCGGTGGGTTCGACTCCCACCAGTTTTCAGTTTATATATGTGTGTGTGGGTGTGTGTGTGTGTGTGTGTGTGTGTGTGTGTGTGTGTGTGTCTGTGTGTGTTTGTGTGTGTGTGGTATATAACCAACCGACCACTTCTCCTTTGTGATTGTGATATGCAATTGCATCACCCTCTGGCTATGCGTGGGCCAAGCATCACATCGTATCTTTTGGGGCCAATCACCGTATCACACTTACCAGGGCCAATTCCTTAACTGATTCTCCTTTGCGATTACAAAATGCGATCGCATCAAACTCTGGATCTACTCAGGCTGATCATCACATTGCACCTTCTAGGGCCAATCATCACATCGTACTTGTCAGGGTTGATTAATTAACCACTTCTCCTTTAAAATTGCAATATGAAATCGCATCGCATCTTGACTCTCTTAGGGATGATTCATAATTCTTCCCTTTTTGCGATGTGTGATCGCATCACAACCTTGATCCTGTCTGGGCTGATTCTTTATGCCGACCTCTTTCGATCTGAGATTGTGAAATGCGGGACCAATGGTAGCCTGCCACTTGGTACTTCCCCATTTGCCAAACATTTATACCACACCACCTTCTCATGCCACTTCTCCAAGTCAAACCTAAAATTTGACTTTCTCTAACTTCTTCATATAAGGTCGGATTTGGGTGTCTCTCACACCATTGGAATCAGGGTAACAAGCATTTCAATATGATGCTAAGTTTGTTGAAATTTGAACATTTTGAATTTTTACTATTTCTCAGCCCTCTTGGACTTTTGCATGTGTCTAGAGGCACCTGGATCAATCCTCCCCATTGAGGAGCTTTTTGTCCTCCAAAAGCATGAAAATAATCTACAACTTTGAATTTTGACCATTTCTATGCCCTCTTGGACTCCTGAGGGTGTCTTGAGCCACCTGGATCAATCCTCCCGATTGAGGAGCTTTTGGTCCTCCAAAATCATGAACATAATCTGCAACTTCTTTTTACCTTTTTTTCCCTACAAGTGTCGTGACAGGTCACCCTTCCTTCTCCTTCACATTTGTCCTTAGGAGCCATAATCGATGAGCCGACATCTGCATCCCGTGCAAACTCGTAGTACATTTGTTTTTCAAATTACATGTTGATCAACATGGGAGACTAATGACCCAAGCATCCCATACTTTCCATGAGTTTATAACACATACTTTGTGGTCAAGTTTACATCAAAATGGAAATAATACCTCAACTATGAAAACAAGGCCAAAATATCATTGCTTTTTAACAAATGATGGAAAACACATCATCACTTTTACCATGTAAACTGCAACACATGATTTACAAAAATAAGGCCATGATAACCTACCCAATCTATGAAAATCATTTCTTACTCAACAAATTTAACCATGATGAATGTGGTAGATTTTCTTGTTGGACATTTTCACTGATTGGTTTCTTCATGGTTGCTTTGTCCTTAAGGAATTGCTTTGGATGGAGCCTCCAACATGTGGCTCTTTGATGACCAGCTCTGTTGCAATAACTACTGAAAGCTTTCTTCCTCCATATCTACCTAACATGCTTCTTCTCCTGCTATGGAGAAGGCCTTTCAAGCCTCATTCTCTTTCGTGTTGCCATTCTCTTCTAGAACTTGACAAATACATGGTTATGTAAACCACAAAAAGTACATTTTTTTTTATGCCATGATTTATGTTCATCATTAACAACATGATTGTAGTCGAAATGAACACTAAAATCCTAAGATCGTTTATACCCTTCCTGGTTGTCTCTAGTGTAATTATGGCAATGCAAGCTTGCCTCAAATCTTTCCCTACAATGGGCACTCCCATGGGATGATGGTGATGTTTTGTCATCATTCTCTTTCCTCAATAGTTTTAACAATGTCTTAGAAGCATTTGACACCTTTGAGCTTTCTCCTTTGGTGTATCCCAAGCCTATGAATTGAAGTCTCTGCACAACCTCTAACGGTTGAATCATGCCTTGGCCACTAACACCAAGTCCTCCTCCTTTGTACCCCATTTTGGTAAGGAGCCTCATCCTAGTTCTTTTCATCAACACTTTCACATTTCCAATATAAATAATATCATGTGAAGATGAAATTGAAGAAAAACCAACATTGTTTACCTCAACTGTTGATTCAAAAGCAGGCGATGAGGGCTTCTCTAAGCCTTCATTGAACTTCAACTCCTCCAAGGAATCTGTCATGGCTTTTAGATGACGCTGAAGCCTATACTTCTCCTCTTTCTCTTCTTGTAGAAGGCTCCTTAATTCAGCATCCTTTGCTTGATGACTTCTGTCATTTTGCTTCAATTCTTCCAAGGCTGCCTCTGCGGCTTGCAACTAAAGCTATAATTGATGCTTCTCCTCTTTCTCTTCTCATAGAAGCATCTTTAATTCAATGCTATCTTCTTGAATACTATGGTTGATATCCTCATTCAAATGAAGAGAAGATGATGAAGGTGATGAATGTACACTAGAAGGTGTGGATGGATTGTCATTGTCTGCTCTTTATTTCTCCTATCTCTCATAAGATTCATACAACATGTCCACCATTTTGGACAACCTAAGCATGGCCTTGTACATGTCTTTGTCATCCTCCATTGCTGCATGTTTAATCATTGTTCACACTCGCAATTCACATCGGCGAGAAGACCACTCTAATACCTAACTTGATTTGGGCTCCTTCAGCTTCCAGAATTAACCAAGGCCTTTTACTTCTCTGATGTCATTAGAATTTAATTTTAAAGAGAATAAAAGAACATATGTGCATGCTTAAACAAGAGGAAACATGACAACGATCAATAAATAAAAACACAAGACATTTGGTAACATATTTCGTCAAATGTGGACTACGTCTCCGGGCTTGGTGTGAAGATCATGTAGGCCTCTTCATTTATTGCTGGAAATGGTGATGATGTACATGGACTATTTTTTTTGTCATACAATGACATATGATTTCAACATGAGTGGCTAGTCTCTCCATGAGACGTTCCACTACAAGACCTCTCAGTCACAATAGGCCACTTATCAGCATGACACAATCTCACACATGGTGATGATGAGTATCTCGTCTTCATGGTAACATAGGGATCTCAATCAAACATACATAACAATCCATGACAAATACATCTCACATGAAGTGGAAACAAAGATCCCGGATACATCAAGTAGGAATCTAAACAATATAATACATCTCTTATCAAATGATAAAAGAGGTACATGACATAAACACTTCATATACCTCAACTCCTGAAGTTGAGTGAAGAATAGGATGCTCAACTACTAGATCTGGTTGCACCATCAAAATCGCGGTGTCGAATAACATAAAATCGATTGTCCACACTTTTTATTATGACACCGTCAATTCAATATGGAAAATTGATGATAAATCAAGAGCCCATCTATAGAAACAGACATCATCATTGATTTTCTGTTAATGAGAGGTGTAAAATTGACATAAAATTTGTCAAATTATGTCTCTAGCAAGTTCTGGTCTCTAGGGAATATTTTTTATGCCCCTCATTATTCTCTGGGCAAGGTTTTTATCCTCTAGCAACTCATGGTTCCACATATGAAATTAAAATAGTATTATTGGTGGAATTTTGCATCCATCCTGTGCTCCCTCGCATCCTCCCCCACATCTAAGAAATGTTGGGTTTAATTAGAAATCAACAGTGAAGCTTACCACACCCAGTCATTGGGTGCATTGGTAAATTAGCACGTTGGGTGTGTAGAGGTCGAGGGATCAAATCCACCTCTCCTTATTTAGCATGTCGTTTTATTTTGTGGAGCCACTGTGTGGGTGAGGCCGATAGACCCACCAGTGGTGGGTTCGACTCCCACTAGTTGTTTGTTTAAATATATATATATATATATATATATATATATATATATATATATATATATATATATATATATATATATATATATATATATATGTTGTATATAACCAACCAACTGCTTATCCTTTGCGATTATGATATATGATCACATCACGCTCTGGCTTTGGCAGGGCCGATCATCGCATCGCACTTGCTAGGGAAGATTCCTTAACTGATTCTCCTTTACGATTTCAATATATGATCACATCACTCTTTCTCTCTGTCAGGGCTAATCATTGCGTCACACCTGCCTGGGCCAATCAACACATCACACCTGTCAAGGAAGATTACCTAACCTCTTCTCCTTTGTGATTATGATATGCGATGACATTGCATCTTGACTCTATCGGGGCTGATTCGAAACTCTTCCATTTTTGTGATGTGCAATTGCATCACAACCCTGATCCTGTCGGGGTCAATTCCTTACCACCCATCTCTTAGAATCTGTGATTGTGAAATCTGGGACCAATGGTGGCCTGCCACTTGGCGCTTCCCTATTTGCTGAAGATTTCTACTAAGTCACCTTCCCTTGCCACCTGTCTAAGTCAAACATGAACTTTTACTTGCTCTAAATTTTTCATACAAGCTCGAATTTGAGTGTCGCTTGCACTGTTAGAATCAGGGTGACAAGAACTTCGATCTAATGTTGAGTTTGTTGAAATTTAAACAATTTGAATTCTAACAATTTATGAGCCCACTTAGACGTCTGCATGTTTCTAGAGCCACCTGGATCACAAATGATGTTCCAGTAACTGTCAGTAATTAGAGTTGGGAAGATGATGAATATTATAACCTTGGAACTTACCAACAACCCAAACTTGTGAAGCTGGAAAAAGGCATTTATAAATATTATAAGCACAGGTATGCGAATCTACTTAAAAAGTATTATGATGTTTTTGCATGATATTATGAATACCTTAAAACTTATGACACATAAATTATACAAGATAATATCCCTTTGAATCCACGGGTGAGACAATATGATCTGAAAATGGGGCTCTTAGGTTTCTTGTCTAATCTTACAAGAACCTCTCCCACTTCCAAAGCTTAAATATTCCCAAGTCTTATTGATTAACCAATGCGTAGTTAATGATGTTCTTGAAAATATGGGTGTATGCTTATGTTTGTTTTAAACTGTTCAGGTACTGTAAATTGATTTGCTTAGACCGATGTAAAGTAAAATAGTAGCAATTAAAATAGAAGATACAATGCAGCAATAAAACACACACAAAACAACAGTATTAATTTGGAGTTCACCCAAAATACTTGGGCACGTCTCCATGAGCTCTAGTCAATTGTCTAGGCTCTCTAGGATTATGGCAAAGTACGTTTACAAGATCTTTGGCTCAACTCCACTGTTTTACACAAGCAAAATGTGCTCAAAACACCATCTCTCCCTGGCTCTTGAATTTCTTGGCCTTCTTGCTCTGGCTTTGGCTCTTAGGCTCTCGTGTTGGCTCTTAGGCCCTTAACTCTTTAGCTCTAGTTTCTTGACTATGTCGCGACCTCTGTGCATTCACTTTTGCTCTTATAGCTCTCTCCTTTCTCAATTGAGATCTTTATCTGAGATCCACATGCTCTTTTGCTTCTTCTCCATATGAGCGCTACCTTTTTATTCATTCTGTCATTCTAAGGCTTTTTAAGTCAATTGACGTTGGTCGGTTTGTTTTCCCCTTCGGGCTCTTCAGCTCCCGGCTTTTGTCCACTCAAATCCCATTCTAAGCATTTAACAATCATTTGTTAATGCTTTCAGGGAAGGTGGCCACCGAATTTGCATGGAAGGGACGATTGGCGCATTCAAATCCCCCAAACAGTCGTTCCTTGTTTACACAGAGAAATACTGTCAAAATATGCTAAAACACCTTATTCCGGACTTGAAATAACATCAACTCTACCATCTAATCCATTAGGTCTGGCCTGAATCACTTTCACAAATTGCTAAGTCATGGGTTTTCTTTATATTTGGGTTTTTTACGAAAAACCCCAAATACACAGAAAACCTGACAAAATGGCCCATTTTCGACTTGAAAAATTATGCATTTGCACTTATAAACCCTTTTGGGTCTAGCCATATCACTTCGGACATGTTTCCCTTATGCTTCATTCATTTAGAAAAAACACGAAATACACAGAAAAATTATGTTTCCTGGAACTCAAAATATATGTGTTTTCATTAATAAACCCCATCTGGTCCAGCTATATCGCATCGCATATGGTATCGGCCCCGCTCCTTGGAATGGCTCTGATGCGATAATGCGATGCAACTCGTCACAATTGTATATTGCATAAGCCCAATGTCTTTCCATATGGTATGGGCTATGCCAATGCCGATTGCGATCCACCGATATCAGCGATTGTGATATCACATTGGCCTAGTCCTATTGCATGTCTACCTCCGATATCCTCCACCTGTTACCACTGATTGTGATATGTCGATCAGATCCAAACCGTTGATTGGCCAAATTCGACGGCTCCTGTGCAATGCTCCTTTGACCATTGATAAGCCCGTTTTCCACTATTTCTTCATATTTTTGGGTCCCGATAGTGTTTTCCCCCTTTTTTGAAGCTTCTCCTTTTGTAATAGTTTTGGTCTTTAGAAGACTTAGAGGGTTTTTGGGACCCATTTTTAGGGAATTTTTCCCCTTTTTCCAAAGGATAAAGGGCAGCTTCCTTTTATGATAAATTCCACATCCTAAGTCCATTTTTTCCCATTCATGTTGCAGTAGATTCAGAACGAGACGATATTTGCAATGGGGCTAGTTCCAGGAGCTTCCTTGGAATTTTATTTGTTTCCTCTATGAGGAATACTTGGACTTAGGAGTCTATCCAAAATCCATTTTGGATCATGCCTTCCCACTAAAAGAACTTTTGATCTCCAAAAGTCTGATAAACTGATCTGAACAGTAAATGAGAGTGACTCACCCTCTTCTTTAAGCCACCCTACACTTGCCTTGCATAGTTCCTCTAACCAAAGTTTCTGACCACTTCCATTCTTGGATGGGCTAGTGTTCCTAGGAAGAGCTACCTTCTTCTTTGCCTTCCTGCAAAACTCCTGCTTAGATGGTCACAGAAGATAGTTTGAAATTTTTTGCCTTGATCATTGATCCAAGGTGGCTTAAACAAATGTGAAGTACATCTGCTCCCAAAAACATTCACTTGTACTTGTTTAACAAGCTGTTAACAACAAGAGAAATACAGACAAAAACTGGATGGTCTAACTCTTGCTTCAACAAAAGAAATAGATTTCACGTCTTGTGAACACCTCCATGCCTTACATATGCATACAAATGATGGAATAGGTAACAAGCCCAAAAAACATGCCTTTAAACAAATGACCCTTCAATTCAAGCACGTAGAAAAAGTCCATTTGGACTCTTTTTCAAAAGATGAAAAACTTCATTATTACCTCCATCATGGAGACCAAGTAAAATTTTTCCAAGTTAATATTGCATTACATGCATGTTTGCAACAAAGCAATCAACCCTTCAAGTTAATTACACATACATGTTCAAATACTCGGAAAACATCAACATCCCTATGTTCATTCACATCATGCTTATGCATGCCTTTCATCCTTCAACTTTCACTTAAGCACACCGTACTTTGAAGCTGAAACGAAATATAATGTTGCAGCAACAAATTGAGTCTCCTACTCAACTTATCCCATTCACCTTCTTGTTAAAGTCCTGCAACTTGCATCTCATCAACAAGAAATGCAAATAGATGCATCAATAGACATGCAACCTTAATTGCAAAAGAACTTTAACCATATCTTACCAATCCATTTCAAAGGTCCTCCCTTTGTCTGCACATCTGCATCAACATGTGAATCATCCTCAAACACATCAATCATGGAAACTTCCTTTCCATTTCTACCATCTTCTCTTTCCTCCTTCTTCAACTTTTGTGGAAGCATTGTTGGATCTAGAATCCAACACCTTTCAACAAGATGCCCTTGCTTATGGCAGTAAGTAAAACACATGTGCATCCTCTTGACAACATGATTTTCCTTGTCCAATGGACCTTTATATATTTGTTTCCTTTCCTTTGAAAGTTTCCTATATGTTGCCATTCTCTTCCAATATCTAGAAACATGATGGTTATCCAAACCACAAAAGGAACATGCAATTATTTTCCCATTCTTATGTGGAAATTTACCATGCTTTACAAAATCAAAAGGAATATATTTGGAACTAGATTTATAACTACCTCCTTTACCTTTGTTTCCTTCATGAGGAGGTGAAGCAAATGAAGAAGTGGCTCCCTTTGGAACACCCTCAATCTCTTCAATGCTTTTAGAGTTTCCACAACTCTCTGGTTCAAGTGTGTGCTTTTGAACACCTGCATCTTGCAAGTGATGTTTCAAGCTATTGCATTCCTCCTAAACACAACCTTCACACTCTGCAATGCAACTTCTTATTGTAGTTGTTTTGATGGCCTTCATGGTATCTTTGGAACTCTCTCCATAAGACTATCCATAGCCAAGACCCAAATACTTAGGCCTTTCCTCAACCATTATTGGTTCAATAATACCTTGTGCATGCTTTCCCAAGCCCCTTCCTTCATATTCCATCTTGGACATTAGCTTAGAACCTATGCCTCTAGTATGTTTTTCAAAAGATCAAATATAAGCATTTTCAAAAGAATTTGAAGACAAACTGGAACCATTTACCTCTTCTTCAAGCTGATACTTGACCGAGGCTTCTTGGAAACAAAGATCTATGACTCCAACTCATGCATCCTTTTCAAGTTCATATTTACAATATGATGTTGCCTCTCCATTTCCTGCAGTTTGTCAGAAGCAACTGATTCTCTTCCTTCATGGAGTTCAACTGCTGTCTAAGTATGTTGCTCTTTCTTCCATCCTCATACATTTCTCTAACCTTTTCCATCATGATGAAAAATTATTGCTTCATGTCTCCATTAAAGATTCTTGTGATGGAGAGGGAATTTGAGGATACACTTGAGGAAGTTGTCATTATGCCAATGAACAAAGAACTTCAAACAAGATTAACAAATAGCGTATTTAAGCAATATTTTGCAGCAAACCTCTTGTTGCTTTAGGGATTGTTTTGAGGTCCTTTGGGATACAGGAATGCCTTCAACCATTCTTCCTATTTGTTCTTCCTGGACTGAGCTATCAATATCTTTCCTTTCACTTCTGCAAACTCAAACAATAGTCAGTCTGCAAACAAGCATACAATCAACCTATGACTGTTTAAACACCTTTTAGAAAAGAAATCTTTGGTCTGTCAATCAAGCATTCTAATATAACCTCATTTGAAGGTGGGTTTAATCAAACCTAGGCTCTAATACCACTTGATCTAAAAATGGGGCTCTTAGGCTTCTTGTTTAATCTTACAAGAACCTCATCCACTTCCAAAGCTTAAATATTCCCAAGTCTTATTGTTTAACCAATGTGGAATTAATAATGTGCTTGAAAATATGGGTGTATGCTTATGTTTGTTTTAAACTATTCAGGTGTTGTAAATTTATTTTCTTAGACCGATGTAAGGCAAAATAACAACAATTAAAGTAGAAGATAAAATGCAGCAATAAAACACACTGAGAACAACAATATTAATTTGGAGTTCATCCAAAACTCTTGGGCTACATCTCTGTGAGCTCTAGTCAACTATCTAGGCTCTCTGGGATTATGGCAAAGTCCTTTTACAAGCACTTTGGCTCAAATCCATTATTTTACATGGGAACAGTGGGCTCAAAACACCATCTCTCACTGGATCTTGAAGGTCTTAGCCTTCTTGCTCTGGCTTTGGCTCTCAGGCTCTTGGCTTTTTGGCTCTGGCTTCTTGACTCTGTTGCATCCTCTGTACATTCACTTTTGCTCTTACGGCTCTCTCCTTTCTCAATTGGGCTCTCTATCTGAGCTCCACATGCTCTTTTGCTTCTGCTCTGTCTCAGCACTGCCTTTTTTTTCATTCTCTCATTTTGTGGCTTTTTAAGTCAATCGGCATTGGTTGGTTTGTTTTCCCCTTCAGGCTCTTTGGATTCTAGCCTTTGTCTGCTCAAATCCCCTTCTGTGTGTTTAACAATCATTTGTTAATGCTATCAGGGAAGGTGGGCACCTGTTTTGCACGGAAGGGACCATTGGTGCATTCAAACTCCCAAACAGTTGTTCCCTGTTTACACAGAGAAATATTTTAAAAATCTGTTGAAACACCTTATTCTGGACTTGAAATAACATCAACCTCGCCTTATAATGCATTGGGTCTAGCCTGAATCATTATCACAAATCGCTGAGTCGTGTGTTTTCTTTGTATTTGGGTTTTTGTCGGAAAACCCCAAATACATAGAAAACCCAACAAAATGGCCCATTTTGGACTTGAAAAATTATGTGTTCGCACTTATAAACTCTTTTTGGTATAGCCATATCGCATCAAGTGCATTTTCCTTGTGTTTTGTTCATTTAGAAAACACACGAAATACACAGAAAAACTTTATTTCCCGAAACTCAAAATATATGTGTTTTCATTAATAAACCCCATCGAGTTCAGCTATATTGCACCGCATATGGTATCGGCCCCGATCCTTTGAATGGCTCCAATGTGATAATGCGATGCAACTTGTTGCAATCGCATATCACATAATCCCAAGGTCTTTCCATATGGTATGGCCTATGCCAACACTAATTGCGATCCACCGATATTGGTGATTGCATTATCACATCGGCTCGATCATATCGCATGTTTGCCTCTGATATCCTCCACCTGTCACCGCCTACTGCAATATGCCGATCACATCTGGACTATTGATCAGCCAGATCTGATGGCTCCTGTGCATTTCTCCTTTCATTGCCTATAAGCCTATTTTCCAATATTTCTTCATAATTTTTGGGACCCGACAATGTTTTCCACCTTTGTTTAAGGTTCTCCTTTTGCAATAGTTTTGGTCTTTAGAATACTTGGAGGGTTTTTGGGACCCATTTTTATGGGATTTTGCCCCTTTTTCCACATGATAAAGACCAACTTCATTTTATGATAACTTCCGCATCCTAAGTCCATTTCGGCCCATTCAAGTTGCAGTAGATTCAGAACAAGATGATCTCTACAATGGGGCTAGTTCTAGGAACTTCCTTGGAGTTTTATTTTTTTTCCTCTGTGAGGAACATTTAGACTTAGGAGTCTATATAAAATCCATTTTGGATCACGATATAAATAAAAGTTCAGACAGATTAATCCTTTTCTTTTTCCTTCAATTGAAAAGGAAGTGAAGAAATTGTTATAGGAGAAATAATTATTCCTTTGAGGTGCTCAGATTGGGTTCTAATTTAGTGCTTGTGAGGAAGAAAAATTGATAAATCAGATTATCTATAGATTTGAGAAATATGAATAAAGCCTCACTGAAGGAAAATTACCCTCTTCTGAAGATGGATAATATTTTGTAGAGAGTCATGGGATCTTCAAGACTATCCATGATTGATGGGTTCTAATGTTACAGCCAAATTTCAATGCACCCAAATGATAAGTAGAAAACAACATTCAAAACTCCATGGGGAACCTTTATGTATGCAAAAATTCCATTTGGTTCGATGAATTTTGGTGCCACTTTTCAGAGGACTATGGATATGGGCTTTGTGAGAGAAGAGAATACAATTGTGGTCATATATTTAGATGATATCACAGTGTTTTCCAAATTTGATGAATAGCATATAAAACACCTTTAGCCGACATTTGAGAAGTGCAAAAACTATGGACGGTGACTAAATCCAAAGAAGTCTCACTTTGTTTTAAGAGAAGGGAAATTGTTGGGGCATATTGTGTCAAAATAGGGAGTCATAATTGATCCAAAATGAGTGGAAGCAATCCATATTATAGCTCTACCAAGAAATAAAAAGGAAATTCAAGTTTCGTTGGGAAGAATAAATTCCCCTTGGATATTTATTTTAAAATTATGCATAAATTGTTAAAGAAATCACTGATATGCCAAAGAATGATGCAAAGGTTAAATGGACCACAACAACCATGGAATCCTTTGCTAGAATTAAAAAATTATTTCGGATAAACACCTATTTTTGTATGTATTAATTACAAAAAACCATTTAGATGTTTTTCTTTTGCTTCACCTTCTACTGTTGTAGTTGTTCATCTATGAAGAAACCAATACAATAAGGAGTAGCTAGTAGTATGTTTTAGTAAGGTATTGAGAGATGCTGAGTTGGAGTATACAACTTTAGAGAAACAAGCCTATGCTATTTTTGAAGCGTTGAAGGCTTTCAGAACATATGTTTTTCAGTCTTAGGTCACTGCATATGTACCGAACTCAGTGGTTAAGGATGTGTTAACACATGGTGACAAATGAAGGAAGAAGGGGAAATGGATAGCGAAGATTCGTGAGTATGACATCGATATTAAACCAAACAAATTAATAAAGGGACATGGATTATCAATGATCTTAGCAAAGGAAAATTACGAGGTGATGGGAACTAATTTGCTTGTAGAAATTTCAGAATCAAAATCATATCATGAAAAAGGTAAGGAAAATGGACAAGGTAATCTAATTGCATATTAATATATATGTTCTGATTGGTATAATAAAATTGTTCATGACTTACTATTTCTTAGCCATCCAATTGGTTTAGAGAGATTGAGTTATAAATATTTGAGACCAAAAACCCAAAAATATGACATAGTGAATGGTCAATTATATTGGAAAGATCTAGTTGGTATTCTCCTTCTTTGTCTAACATAACGAGAAACAATTGATATATTTAATGAGTATCATGGATGTGCTTATAGAGGACATTATAATTGGAAGGTAACAACAAATAAAATCTTGAAAGTTGGTTTTTATTGGTTGACTTTATTCTCACATGTTTACAAAATTGTTAGATATTGTGAAAAGTGCCAACTTTTTGTTGAAAAGGAAAAAGTTAGCACCACTACCATTGATTCCTATGTTTGTTGAAGATACTTTCAAGCAATGGGGATTGGATCACATACGGAGAGATAAATCCACCTTCTAGTGGATAACATAAGTGGATTTTAATAGCCACTGATTATTTTACAAAATGGGTGGAAGAAATTCCAACTAGGAAGGAAACTAATACAATGGTGATCAAGTTCCTGGAAGAAAATATTTTTACAAGATTTAACTTCCCTAAGAAATTGGTTACAAATAATGCCCAAGTATTCAAATCTACAAAATTAATTAATTTATGTTAGAATTACAATGTTATTATTTACCATTCTACCACATATTTCCCTCATTGAAATGGGTTTCTAGAAACCTCTAATAAAGCTCTGGTAAGGATAATTAAGAAAACAATTGTAGAAAATAAAAATAATTGTGGTTCTCAAGTAAAGTTATCCTTATGGGAAAATAGAGTGACTACCAAAAGATCCACTGGTAAGTTACCTTTTGAATTATCATATGGAGTAGTAGCTCTCTTCCCTAGTCAGTTAACCAAACCAGTAGTTGCACTCATTCAAGATGTTGAGGAGGAAAAAATATGTATTAACTTGAAAGATTAACTAGTTAGTAGAACTGAATGAGAATATAGAACAATTAATTGAGAAGTTGATCAACTATCAAGAAAAAATGACACTCATCCTTCACAGAAAGGCGAAAGAAATAATTTTTCATCCTGCAGACCTTATCTTAAGATGGGATGTAAGAAGGGAAGATAAATGCAAGCATGGTAAATTTGATCCTTTATGGTTTTGACCTCTCAAAATATCAGAAGCCAGAGCCAACAATACTTTCATTCTAGAAAATCTAGATGGAGAATTACTGCAGTTATTATTGGTAAAAATACTAAGAGGGGGGGTGAATTACTATTTTCAAATGATAAACCTTTCAATTTCATATTCTGATTTTTGTAACTGACTTTATTGAAGGGAAACATGTGTGTGTACGCGAATATTGTTAAGAAAACTAGTGTATATCTAGTAAACTTATGTTTCAGTTAATTCATCATCTGATTATCTTGAGCAAGTGCAACATTACTTAACATTAGATAGATAGTAACCATGTGTAGTAAGAAAAACAAAATCATCACACATAAGAAACACACATGAAAACCAGGATTTAAGGTGGAAACCCAATGTTGGAAGAAACGACATACTGCTATCATGTCTATCTTCTTTTTAATATGAAGAAAATATTTTACAATCTTGTACTAGCACAGACTCATACTAATACACAGGAACACACCTACAAAGGGATACAACCTCTGCTCATTCTTTAGATCCTACGGGAAGGGAGCTCCAATCCCTTGAATCTTGTACTGGCATACACTCATAGCAGTAGGCAAGCACCCACTTGCAGAAGGATACAACCTTCACTTATTCTCCAACTCCTACTAGAAGGGAGCTTTGACCCCTCAATTAATTTACTATCTACTACTGGAAGGAAGCTTTAAATCCCTCATTTAAGGGTCCATCCGTCAACACCTATAGGGACCAGGTTTCATAAATTTTCATAATGGATCCACCTGCTACACAACATCACAACCTATAGGCCATGTTTCATCAAATTTTCAGACTGGACTCACTACCAACATTTAATCTCAATACCAATAATCAAACTGGAACTTATCACTGTAACTCAATCATCACTCTTTGACCCAACTAAAGCAACAAATAACTAAAACCTAATCAACTGAAAGAACCAAAAACTCAACCAACCAAACAGAACAGTGAGATCACTATAACCAGAATACCAAACACCATATTGTACATCACAGAAACCAGATTCTATTACTACAAACCCTGATCAATAATTTATCAAAATGTGTATGCTACTTTGTAGTAGAAAACCTACATGTGTATGCACTTTTCATGAAGCATACCTGGATACAGATATTCAACCACTGAAACCTAAAAATTGAACCTTTGTCAATCTGCAACAAACACTGAATCATACACAGATTTACTACATCATTCTAAAACAATCATTCATCTTCAATCGCAATCAGCAACTAACTTCAACATTCCTCAACCAACCAATCCATAATCAAAACATCACTACTTAAGCCCACATCATCAAGAAGACTTCATTGAAAGACAAAAAAAGACATCAAAACTCATCAAACTGATCATAAACCATTTTCATCAAACCATACTTTTTGTACGTCCTTTCCTCAAAGCATATCCACAGGTATATGCGCTTTTCAAGAAACAAACCCTTTTGTACATGAGTTACCAGAATCACATTGATGTGCGTACATTCCTTGCAATCTATAAAACCCATGTATAGATCTGCAATTCCAGAATCAAATCTTTGCTGCAACACAAAATTTTAGACATACCCAGATCACGTCATAGATAGGAAAATTACACGTTTAGATACTATCAACCCAAATCAAATCATCTTATAATTAAAATTGTCATCTAAGACCTATTGGATCTGATCCATCATCAAAATCTCGGGTGCATACTTTGTTTTAGATAAAGAAAAACATCAATAGCCCATTCCATGCCTATTTGATTTAGATCTAGGTATTCATAAGATTTACATGACTTGAACACATCTACAACTTTGATTTTCATCTCCTTATATATTTTAGCCCTTATTCAAAAACACGGGTCAAAACCATACTCTAGCTGATGGTTTTCTTATACAGGATCAAAACATTCGTTACTGGGCTCAATACAGCAAGGAAATAACATGATAAGGACCCTTGGTATTTAGAATACCATGGTGCAGAAACTATACTCTCCTTTGATTCTTCATACTCTCGTTTGTATGTCTATTTACTTAATAGAACCCACATATACTTCTTGAACTTTCAACTTTATCATTCCTCTGCCTCTGAACTGCTATGCCTTTCTCAAAAAACTCTTTCACATATGTAGACACATCATGTTTATATATTCGTCAAGTATGTTTCCATCAAAGGGACAACTCATCAAGTAGGTTGTTATCAAGGACAACTCATCAAATAGGCTTCCATAAAGGATAACACATAATTCATAATGCCAACAATCTCCCCCTTTGGACTTGATGGAAACCATTTTAGTTTTTGGTCACTAGAACCTGTAGATACCTATAAAACACATCAAGCCAACCACCAATATTTTCAAACACCAAGATACTCTTCCCCTTTGACATCAAGGGCAAAGGGATGACGAATGTTGAATGAAGGCTTCCGTAGATTTGAACCATTGAGTACGATAATTGAAGACTAACCATGATCCCCTTGAGCACATGTTGAAATCTATGATGGATGTATAATCAAGTACATGACTCTATGACTCATATGACTTGTCCTATCACCAAGGACTCAAACTTACTCGGGTTTACATATTTGACATCATTATTACATCAACTTCCCAATCACAGTGGTATTAAAAATTACATCACATGTGTAAGAGGACTTAACCACAATAGTCCATACATGAATAAATGTTACAATAATTACATCGTAGGTTTTTGCATGAAATTTACATCAAATGATATTCATAACCAAGACCAAATACCTCAATAAGACCATGATAGTTATAAAAAATTATCATATACCATATGGGATCTGTACCATGAGCATATGATGAAAACTACTATGGATCAAGCAAACATAATGCCAACAATACATTATTTGAATCATAGAAAATGCTCCCCCCTCAACATGTGTCATGTCTGTAGACTGTACTTAACCAATTGTAGAACCAACAAGAAACATAGAGCTTTCTTCTTCATCATACCAATATATATGCAAATGTTTAGTTCATAACTCATATTTACATGCAACATTTCTTTATAGGATCTGTGTATAGAAAGTGAAATACTGAAACTTCAAACCTTGAGCTCCCCCGAGTCTATTATATTTATACATGTGCGTTATGACTACACTAGAGACACTACCAGTAGTATAAGAAACATGAAAATAAAATAAAAACCATGGGAGTTATCATCAAGTCGCATATTTATTGCTCCCTTTGAACATGAAGAATCAACTGAGTGGTGAAGCAAAGAACATTCCTAATTTCTGTCTAAGATATTCAAATGTACCACATCGAATATGTTTTGTAAAAATATCAGCAACTTGTTCTTTTGAGGGAGCATATTCTAGTTTAACCTCTTTTTCAAGCACATGTTCTCTTAGAAAATGATATTAAATTAGAATATTCTTGGTATAAAGTGCATAACCGTATTTTTAAAAATACTAATTGTACTTGTATTATCACTTAGAATGGAAATAGGTGGAGAATAGTTGATTTGAATATCTTGCAATGTTTGCATCATCTAGAGAAGTTGTGTGCAACATGATGCAACAGATACATATTCTGCTTTTGTAGTAGATAAATAAATTGATCTTTGTTTCTTGCTAAACTATGATACTAAGTAGGGCCCCATATAGAATGCTCCTCCACTAGTACTTTTTATATCATCCACATTTCATTCCCAATCTGCATCTGTATAAGCATTAAGAGTAAGATCTACATGTCTGAGATACCATAAACCAACATCTTGAGTGTCTTGTAGATATTTGAAGATTCTTTTGACTACCTGAAGATGAGTTTCCTTTGGATTCGCCCAAAATATTCCAACAATCCCGACTACATGCATAATACCTTGTCTTGTTCATGTAATATAGAGAAGACTTCCGATCATGGATTTGTATCTTGGTTGGTTGGCTGCAGGAGAATCATCATGTGAACTAATACTACATCCTATCACCATGGGTGTGTAGACTTCTTTGCAATCTTCCATTCCATATTTCTTTAAAATTTTCTTAATGTACTTTTTTTGTGAGAGGAATATTCCATTCTTTGCTTGTTGTACTTATAAACCAAGAAAGTATGTTAGTTTGCCAAGTAAAGACATTTCAAATTCTTGCTACATAATAGAAGAAAACTTTTGACTCATGGATTCTTAGTTGCTACCAAAGATGGTGTCGTCCACATAAACAATAACAATTAAAAGTTTTTCCATCATCCCCATGTATATATAGGTTGTTGTTTGCAGAACCCTTAATGAAGTCTTGTTGTTGAAGATATTTTCCAAGGTGATAATACCATGCATGAGGGGCTTGTTTTAGTCCATATAATGCCTTATTGAGTTTTCAACCAAGTTTTTCATCGTTTCCTAGAATAAACCCTCCAGGTTGTGCAATATAAACTTCCTCTTCTAGGTTCCCATTTAAAAATATAGATTTAACATCCATTTGATAGACTTTGGAATGATGAAACCTTGAAAAGGAAAGAAACATCCTTATAGCTTCAAGTCTAGCTATAGGTGCAAACATTACTTCAAAGTCTATTCCTTCTTGTTGAGCATAGCCTTTGCAAACAAGTCTTTCTTTATTTGTGATTACTTCTCCATTCACATTTAATTATCTTTGAATACCCATTTTGTTCCAATCACATTCTTATGGTGAGGTCTAGGAACTAATTCCCAAGTGTGATTCTTTTTTATTTGATCAAGTTATTCATTCATAAAATTAACCCAACATTCATATTTTCTATCTCGATTTACATTTTGTGGTTCAATTATGAATAGTAAGGCTAGATGACTAGAAGTCCAAATAAGCATTCTTTTAGTTTGTATTCCAGATTCCTTACCACCTAGAATTTGAGATTCTGGATGGTTTTTCTGAACATAGCTTAATGGAGTATTTTTTGGTTCTTTTGTATTGGTACTTCCTTCATCTAACACTTCATTGATTCTTTCCTCCTCATCATTTTGGCTAGATGTAAGAGGATCTTCGTCATCTATTGGTGCTTCCTTTTTTATACTTGTGGATGCTTCATTAATCACAACTTCAATGGATTTGCCAATATTTTTAAGTATTTTATTGTAACATCTATATCCTTTGCTTCTAGAGGAGTACCCAAGAATAATTCATTCATCAACTCGACCTTCAGACTTTCCAAGTTTATCATTATTAATCTTTATGTAACACTTACTTCCAAAAACTATGAAATCATTGACAATTTGGGGTTTACTGTGCCAAAGTTCATAAGGCATGTAATCACTATTCACATGGATATGAGCTTAGTTAAGAATATTTACCATTGTATGTGTTGCTTCACCCAAAAAGTTATGAGGTATCCTAGACCCATCAATAGTGGCACATGCCATTTGTTGAATTTTTCTATTCATTCTTTCTCCTACCTCATTTTGTTGACGAGTCTTTGCTATAGAAAAATCCCTCTCAATTCCATGTTGTTCACAAATTAAAAAAAAAAATTCTTGATATGTATTCTCCTCCCCTATCAAATCCGAGACATTTGATTTTCATGTCTGACTCATTCTCAAATAAATATTTGAAGACTTTCAATTTATCAAATGCGTCATATTTATACTTTAATAAATCAATCCAACACATTCTAGTAAAATCGTCAATAAATAAGATGAAATATTGTTCACCTCTAAGTTACCTTTTATTTACTATCCCACATAAATAAGTATGAATAAGTTGAATACACCTACTTGCAGAACCTTATTTAGCATCGAATTGCACATATGTTTTCTTACCAAATTGACATGATTTTCATATGGTATTTTCTAATAGAGAGATGATTGGAAAATCATGAACTGCTCCCAGCTTGCTTGACTTATGTAATTTACTAAAGCTTAGATGTCCTAGAATTTTGTGCCATAACCAACCTTCTTCTCCTTTTGTTAAGTAACATTTCTCTAGGCCACGTTCCAAAACATATAAACTATGTGGAGTTCTTATTCCTTTTATTATGGTCTTTGTTGTATCGAGACTTTGAGCTACACAATTCTTTGACATGAAAACAACTTCATTCCCTTGGTCACACATCTGGCTTACACTTAATAAGTTATTCTTTAATCCATCAATGAATCAAACATTTCTAGCTTTAACCTTTTCTTTTAACATAACATTTCATTTTCCTTTAATAGTAGAAGGTGTATTATTTCCAAAGGTTGCATTCTTTTCTTTCTTTATTTCAGTAAAAGGCATAAAATTAGCTTTGTCACCTGTCATGTGTTTTGAGCATCCACTATCAATGTACCACATGTCTTCTTTATCTCCCACATATAAATATAGACTATAGTTCTCAGATTCAATGGTTTTCTGTTGGCATTATGGCTAAAGTGTTGTCCTTGACGACAAATCACTCAGATGATAAATTATAGTGCAGCAAAGTTATTTTCAAGTTCACGGAATTTTATGCAGAGAAAAGTTTACTTCATGTAGAGAAAAGTTCATAGAATTTTATGCAAAGAAAAGTTTATTTCATGAAGAGGAAAGTTCATGGAATTTCATGCAAAGAAAAGTTTATTTCATGTGGAGAAAAGTTCACACACTTTCATGGTTGGTTCATGGTATTAGTCCCACAGTT
>APFE031427449.1:39181-65334 GCA_000404065.3 Pinus taeda
TATGCAAAGAAAAGTTTATTTCATGTAGAGAAACGTTCACGGAATTTTATGCAGAGAAAAGTTTATTTCATGTGGAGAAAATTTCACACACTTTCATGGTTGGTTCATGGTATTAGTCCCACTATTTTTGGTCCTATGGTTTTGGCCCGTGGTATTGGTCCATGATTTGAGGAAGAGCTTGCCTATATAAAGCAAAGGAGATCATTTGGCTTGGGCATGCTTTTGGGTTGAATATCTTAAGATCTAAAATATGGGGTTATTGTTTCAAAAGCTCGATCTATATGAAAGTGAAGTGGAAAGCGAATCTGTGAAGGGTGATCTCTCGAGCGCTACAGTTGCGGAAGTGCGGAGGTGCCATAGGAGACGCCACAGAAGGCACAGTGCGGAGGCGCCACAGAAGGCGCAGTGCGAAGGCACCATAGAAGGCGCAGTGCGGAGATGCCACAGAGGCACCACAAAAGGCACAGTGCGGAGACACCACAGAAGGCGCAGTGCGGAGACGCCACAGAGGCGCCACGGAAGGCGCAGTGCGGAGATGCCACAGAGGTGCCACAGAAGGCGCAGTGTGGAGGCGCCACAGGAGACGCCACAGAGGTGCCACAGAAGGTGCAGTGCGGAGACGCCATAGAGGTGCCACAGAAGGCGCAGTGCGGAGACGCCACAGAAGGCGCAGTGCGAAGGTGCAGTGCGGAGACGCTACAGAGGCGCCACAGAAGGCACAGTGCTGAGACGCCACAGAGGTGCCACAGAAGGCGCAGTGCGGAGACGCCACACAGGCGCCACAGAAGGCGCAGTGCGGAGGCGCCACAGAAGGCACAGTGCGAAGGCACCACAGAAGGCGCAGTGCAGAGACGCCACAGAAGGCGCAGTGCGTAGACGCCACAGAGGTGCCACAGAAGGCGCAGTGCGGAGGCGCCACAGGAGACGCCACCAAAGGCGCAGTGCGGAGGCACCACAGAAGGCGCAGCTGCAGAGCTGTGCGGCGCCACGGAAGGTGAAGTGCGTAGCGACACAGGCTAGAGAAAAGGAAATTGCGTATCTGTCTTAAGATATTTTGTTGACTGATTTTTTTGTTGATAAGGTGTTCTGGGTTTAGTTTACTTTTATTGTGGATTTTGTTATCTGGGTGACTTACTGGTACTTGATGATCATTTAATGTTTATGGATCCAGTATGAAAATTGGATGAAACATGGCCTTTCAGATTATGTGTTGTGCTTCAGTGTATCCAGTATGAAAATTGATGAAACGTGGTACCTGGAGGAGAGAAGATTGTAGGCCGGCGCCTACGTACTAGTACTTAAGCTAGTACAAAACCAAAGGGGAATCTTTGGAGCAGTAGCAGGTAGCAGCCTGCAGACTAGTAAATGGATCGGCTAGTACAAGAGCAAAGGGGGTTGTAGCTCCCGTACTGGTATAAGACTGCACCAGTACAAATATTGTAAAAGCATTTTCTTATTAAGAAGAAGATTGAGATGACTTGCAGCAGGTGGTTTTCTCCCGCATTGGGTTTCCACCTTATATCATGGTGTTCATGTGTGTGCCTTATGTGTGATGATCTATTCTATGTTTCTGCATCTGTTAACTGATAATATGGTTGATAATGTTCTAATGCACTCATTGAAGATCAATTAACTTAATCATAAGAAGTTGTGGAAGTAGCATATATGAATCAGAGTTTGGAAATGAAAAAGTTTTATTAATGTGATAATATTGATTCACCCCCCCCTCTCAGTATTATTTCCAACACCAAAGTACTAATCTCACCATGCAAATAAATGGGTTGAAGTCGAACATGCTAGAGACCACCTAATTAATGGTCAATGACGTAAACTGTTAACAAGCATGAGAGAAACCACCAATGATGATGACAGATCTCAAGGTACAACAACAAAAACCATGAGTGTGAACAATGAAGCTGAAGTTGAACACTTGCAGAGTCATTTGATCGAAGGAAAATGATTTGAACCTATCATTGAATGAAAAGAACTTTCCATTGAGGAATCCAAGCTCCAAGGTACTAAAAGGGAGTTTCTAGATCATCTTCCTAGATAATGAGTTGGAGTCAACATGAAGTGATCCGTCGAAGGAGGGCCATAATGTTTCCCACATCATCGACACGAAACATAGGATTTCCAAAGTTAGAAAGAGTGATTTGGGATTGTTGCAGAATATTCAAATAAGGTATAAGCAGTTTGAATTTGCACGTGGGACTTATCTTGAATATATTAGTGATATGAATCCATAATTCGATAGCATTTGACTCAAAATAGGGTTAGAGGTCATGGTGACAATATATAATCAAATGAGAGGAAAATTTATTTCCAAAACTGAGGAAGACAAGTCACAAAGTGAGGATGTACCAAACCCAACACGATATATAGATAAGTGTCATGTTCAAGAGAGATATACTAACTTTCATAAAAACTATAGGATATATGTTTCTTTACATTCCCCCCACTATTTCTAGAAAGTACCTCTTTATTTTTAATCTCAAGCTTGAAGAGGATACCATATGCTTGTCATATAACTTCATCCTTTGGATCAATCCATCCTAGTATTTATAACGAGCCCTAGGAAGGAGTATCATGGCCTCGTTATGGTGACAAGTCCTTTATTGTTTTAGTTTTATGAGTCCAGCAGAGGGGTAACTCAACATCTTTTCCATGTTTAGAGAGTTTGAAAAAGAGGTGAAAAGAAAACTCCAGATGTCCCTTTTCATAGATAGTCTCTTAAGTCTGAAAAGGTAGAAAAACAATAATCAAGAGAACCTCTTAGCCATGTTTGACTTAGGTATCCCTTTTTCGTAGCTAGTCTACTTCAGTCCGGAAAAAGGGTTAAACCTATATTGAGTAGACATATTTTCATTTAATTTTACGAGTTGGAAAATAAAAGTGCTTGACAATCTTTTCATATTTTTGAGTCTGAAAAGAGATAAAAGAGGACTCCACCTGGAGGAACGAGTGGTATAAAAGGATAGCAACTAGTTCCGGTCATGATGGAACTACCTAAAACATGTAAAGGTCAAGAGGTTGGCTAATAAGACCACTCATCGCACATGCTCCTCAGGAAAGGGTAAAACAACCAAGTGAAAGTGCACGATCAGCCAAAGAGATGGTGATGATGGAATGAAAAAACCAAGGCTCATCTGGAAAAAATGGGCTGATAAAAATGGCAATCATGAGAGGTAAAGTGGGAATGGTTCCATTTTTACACAAGCTTGAAACATGGGAAACTATCCTTGAGGATACTTGAAGATGGTTTCATTTTTTCACAAGCTTAAAACAAGAGAAAAAACTATGCTTGGATTTGGTTTCATTTTTATACAAGCTTGAAATGTAGACAAAACTATGCTTGGATTTGGTTTCATTTTTACACAAGCTTTAAATGGAGATAAACTATGCTTGAGATTGGTTTCATTTTTACACAACCTTGAAACAAATAAAAACTATGCTTTGAGATAAATTTGCTTGCCCCAAGCTTAATAACTCAATTCGAGGTACATGCTCCCTAAGATTCATTTCATTCACCTAAGTAGACTACTGGTTAATAATAGGTGGACGGAATTAAGGTTCATTTACGAGATGAAGTGAAAGACCCGACATAGATTTTATGAGATCTAATCAAAGACACAAATTGGAAGGCAATTTGTTTCATTTTTTAACAAGATTGACACGGGAAAAGAACCATGCTCATGACACCTTGTTTCATTTTTTAACGATCTTGACACAAGTAAAGGAACTCTGCTTTGGGAACCTTGATTCATTTTTTAAGGAGCTTGACACAAGAAAAAGAAATTGGCTCTAGGATCCTTGATTCATTTTTGAAGTAGCTTGACACAAGAAAATGAACTATGCTCCAAGAACCTTGATTCATGGTCCATAAGGGGCCATCGTTTCCAAGAGGTTCTCATCAGATGGGAGAAGAATGTTCTAGAAGGGATACATGTCAAGGGATCTAATGGAAAGATCAGGATCCAATGCCCCCAGTACATGATGCACTATATCATTGACTAAATCATCAACAGACATGAGCATGGAACAGTTTTCCACATAATTAACCAGTGGTGGGGGTCATACCACTTGCATACAAGGGACATTTAGGGAATATGGCTGATTGGGAGTAAAATTAGGACCAACAAATAAAATTTGATCAATGGTCACAATTCTCCCTTCATGCAGGAAACACATTACTCGAAAGGGAGAAGAAACAAGAGATACTTTGACATAAACATAGTCATGGTTGAAGAGTAAATTAAAATTCAAAGGGCCTTGGACAACCACCGCATCGATATAGACAATCTTTCCTCCCAAAGTAATAGGAAACTTAGGAATGATCCCTAACGACTGACTGGTTCCTCTGTTAAAAGCCAACAGATTCTGGGTAATGGGCACAAGTTGCGAAGAACCTAAAGCTTGCCAAGTAGCTGAGGACATAATACTAACAGATGCACCTTCATCTATGATTGTGCCAGGTATTGGTATATTCTAAGCCTATACTGTGATCTAAAAGGGAACGTAACAATGAATATGGTATCCTACCAGTCGACTACAATCAAAGGAAGTAACATACTACTTGAAGGGGGTTCCATGGGAAGGGGAGAACTACCCCCTTGAGTTATGGCAATGGGAGGATTTCCCCCTATACCATGGGAATGGGAGGATTCCCCCCCAATTCATTGGGATTTGAAGAAATAAGAACCTGAGTGGTATGAGAGTCACTCTCTATGGGAGAGGTATGATCAACTGTAGGTGGAATCGAGTCAACCATTTTCTCAATGAATGATTGGTCAGGAATAGACTCATGGGACTCACATTTAGAGAGAGTGGGATTGAATAGAGATGAATGTTTATCAATCACTTGGTCAACTAGTGGAGGATCAGGGGAAAGCTTTTGATAACCAGCTAAAAGATGAGGCTCAGAAGTTGAAAGGTTGTCCAAGACTTTTGAGGCTTCATCCATATAAGGAAAACGATGAATATGATGATTCCATTCACATAAATTACAAGGAAATTTGTCTTTACCCTTTTTCCCATGGACCTTACTATCACTAGTTGAGGGTTTGTGACCAACATGATCTCTAGAGGCTAATGACAAAGGTCGATGTGAGCCTGTAGACCACACTTCTAATACCAGGACAATCTCTAATATTGGAAGGTTTCTCCACATTAGTTGCATATGTAGCAATGAATGTTTGATTCCCCCTTGCTTATTTCTCTTCTTCTTAACCTTCCTTTTATTCTTCTTCTTATCTACCTGGTTACTAGCTTGCAGGATTTCACTAGATGAAGAGGAAGAAGATCATGTTATGTAGATTTCTTCTCGAAGGTGTATGAAAAGAAACCACTTTAGACTGTGGATGAAAAACAACCTTAATAGTAAAAATGACCATAAAAAAGTGTGGATCTGTAGAAAATGATAGAAACAAAACCTGCCAAATTCCTTATCTATGTAACAGAAATAGTTAAACAACAAAATGGAATAATAAAATAAGCACAATAATCCAATGGAAACTAGATATAAAGAATATGTTTTATTAGATGGCACTTGTGAAGGGAAAAAATAATGTTACTAGTCCCCTTTCATGGGATGGGTTGTTGGTTATCCTCAATGTCTTTAGCTTTTTAGAGTCTCTCTCTTCTCTACAATGTGGAAACCCAACAAACATAATGTTTGAGCTCAATGGGAACTAAAAATAAATGCAAATGGTGAGCGACAATGATAATCATTAGAGCTGCAACAATGAAAATGATCAAAAGTGAAGAATGGATGCAAAACCCTCCAATTTATAACAAAATATTGGGTTATTCTCGAATAATGGAAAATAATAAAATATTATTAACCAAATTCTAGAATTAACTATTTGGAATATTTTATTATATTTGGTTGGAGGGAAAAATTATTTAAATTGGTTAAATACTTTTATTTAGAAATAATAAATAAATAAATTATTTATTTATCATCTCAAGGAATGTGGTTAAGGAAAAATTAAAAAATAATTATTTGTTTAAGTATTCCTAGAGGATTTAGTCAAACTTGACAAGGAATAATAACTAAATAATGATTAATTAATTATTCCTAGAGAAAAATAAGAAAAACAATGATTTATCTAATTATTTTTTATGATTAGGTCAAATATGACAAGGAATATTACTTAAACAATGGTTTAGTTAATTATTCCTAGAAGATTATCAAATAAATAATGTTTTATTTAATTATTCTTCATGAGTTAAACCGGAAATAACTTAAAATTTTGGTTTATTAAGTAATTTCTTATAGTGAAAGCAATTTTACTATGGTAAAATTGGCCCTACATGGTGTACTTCGATCCATCTAGTAGGTTATGGCTAGATGATCATTTTTTTGGTGATAACAGATTGTCCCCCACTGTATGAGTGTTAGGATAGAAACTTATGACCGAAGTACGTTGTAGGGACACAATCACTAGACAACAAAGGAGAGTCAGAGAGAGAGAGAGAGACCAATGGAGCTGAATCGAAAGAGGATAGTGACTGTTAAGAAATTTACTACATAACATAAATAATTACTGAGAGGAATAAATATAAAAATAACCAGCAACAACCATAAACACATAAACACAAATGTTTATCCAAGAAAACCCCAAATCCGGGGAAAAACCCAACCTAATAAGATCTTATTAGCATTGACCAAAACCCTAGCCAATCCGACCAAGTGAGCCTTCACTGCTCACCTCCAGGTCTTGCATTACAATGAAGTCCTTCCAGCCTTTTTATAAGCTCCATTACATATAATACCATGAGCAAAATACTATGCGTGCACAATACCATGTGCCCCAAAACCATCACTGTTTAACCTGGTCAACTTTGACTCTATCCTGAGTCACGTTTACCTAACAATTCCCCCCTTAAACTTGACTTGGGGTTCCTTTACTAACTCTAGCCAAACCTGCTAAGCGAGACAATCCCGCTCACTCTAGCTCTTACCCCCCTCAGAGTTTTTACCAGGGGTATTGTTAACCCGACATCCCCCTATCACCTAGGCCTAACCCAGACTTTACCAGTGATCACCGAGGGGTACACATGCCTTACCAGGCCTTACAGTAGTATGGCCATTTACATGCACTAATTTTGACTTCATTAAATTCTTTTTCTTTTTTTTCGTTTGTTGTTGCTATGATTCTGATCCATCCTCTCTCATTTTGATTTGCTCAAGAACTTCTATCAAACCGCTCCAACTACGAGCCTGACGAGAACCTCGTAGATTCCAGCACTGGTGGCCTCACGGTGGTAAATATCGTAAATTCATTGCGATCCCTGGCAGTTATGGCACTATCTTCTACACATTCTCCTCAGGGTTCTTCTGCGTACAATTGTTGCACCATTATTTTCCAGACCTAAATTTGTAAAAAGTCTGCATTGATTTCATCAGGCACTATAAACCCCTAGCATCAAAGAATCCCTTTGAAGCCAATATCTAGCTCTGATACTAGTTGTTAAGAAATTTATTGCATAACATAAATAATTACTAAGAGGAATAAATATAAAAATAACCAGCAACAACCATAAACACATAAACACAAATGTTTATCCAAGAAAACCCCAAATCTGGGGAAAAACCCAACCTAATAAGATCTTATTAGCATTGGCCAAAACCCTAGCTAATCCAACCAAGTGAGCCTTCACCGCTCACCTCCAGGTCTTGCATTACAATGAAGTCCTTCCAGCTTTTTTATAAGCTCCATTACATATAATACCATGAGCAGAATACTATGGGTGCACAATACCATGTGCCGCAAAACCATCACTGTTTAACCTGGTTAACTTTGACTCTATCCTGAGTCAAGTTTACCTAACAATGACTGAGGGGATGAGACCAACTAATTGATGCAAGTCTCCTTTTATGCTATGGTACTTGATCTTAGTGAGGTGGGGGAGGCATACCTATACTCGCTGAGATAAATTAGTACAAAAAATAATAATGCACCCAAAAAAATGAAACTGAGCACTAAAGTACATGTTGAATGGTACATGACATGTTGGCATAAATGACCCAAAAAATAATACAATGTATCCCATATACATAATGCACCTGGGAAAAACATGAGCCAGGGTTGAATACAAAAACATCTAGGTACATGAGATATAATGGCCCTTGCCTCAAAAAATGGGTGGGAGGGAGGGTAGAACAACCAAAGAAGCATTGTTGAATAATAAAGGGCTTTGAAAAAATGAATGGATCATCTAGAGACATGCATGCTATGAACATTACAAGCGGCAGGAACCAAACCCATCAAATCTACAGAACTGCATATGAGGTTGTAGCATAATATGAATTCATCCAGGTATGTGGGGGGCTAGCTGAAGGGCCACCCCCTCATGAGGTTTGAAACATGTCACACACACCCAGGAATCACTGGTACAATTTGCTACGTCACTGGACCATCAAGTGTATGAATCAAAAGCATGAAAAAATTAAGTCAAAGAGAATTGATGAGTCTATTTGCTTGATCTAAGGCATCGAATAAGAGTGGAAGCTGGAACCAACATACATTGCCCTCTAGGTCGTTCTTTTGGAATAGATGTCGAGAGAATAGGACCCCCCTTAGGTGAAGAAATGAGGATCCTAAACTAAAGCACAAGGGAAAATAGTAATGTGACTGATGGACTGAAACTAAGGAAAATGGGGAAAATTGGACTGAGGGACAAACTTACACCTTTGCTTGTCATAGCATAAAATGCATGGTTGACCTGGAAACAACTGACTTCACTCCAGAGGGGATGGTGGATAGTATGACTAAAGGCCAAAATGGGAAACACAGGATGAATGGTATGAAAATATGGATGGAATAATATTACATGACACAATGGGACGTGAAACAGACTCCATAGATGCAAAGGTGACTCATCGAGGATGCTCTAAACAAGGGTGACTCGATGATGTTGCCACACAAAATAGGCCTGGTGGGGACCATGGAAACATGAGAAAATGATGGTTTCTCATGACAAAAAATGGACACGGGAGATGGAAAGCACCAAGGGAAGATGGTCCCCAAAGTACAAGCATTGCATATGAAGAAATTCAATTTTGAGAGGCGACGAAGTGACCCTTCATGCAAAGGTGACTTATCGAGGATGCTCTGAACAAGGGTGACTCGATGATGTTGCCACACAAAATAGGCCTGGTGGGGACCATGGAAACATGAGAAAATGATGGTTTCTCATGACAAAAAATGGACACGGGAGATGGAAAGCACCAAGGGAAGATGGTCCCCAAAGTACAAGCATTGCATATGAAGAAATTCAATTTTGAGAGGCGACAAAGTGACCCTTCTTGGAAAAATGGCTTCCGAATGAAGTGTTAAATCATCAAAAATGAAGAGAGACCCATTATAGTGCTTGATGAGATATTTCCAATGGTGCTAATGGTTCATAAAACTGATCTACAATTTGTTCATAATGGGCTACAGAGAAAATCAGGGTTTTCCTATAAAAGGGTGTTTCCCCTCCAATTTAATTCATTTGCACATTGGACTTTGGTGAATTTGGAGAGAAGGAAAAGACCCTAAACCTTGTGGAGATCATAGTAGATAAAACGACCATCGGAATTGGGATCTGCGAATTTCAGGAAAGTGGCCTTACTTGTCTAAAGATGGCCTTAATGCTTCTTGGAATGATGGTTCATGGTGAAGAATCAAGGGAAGAGGAAAACGAGAATGAACTTCTAGATGATGTCTAGAATAATCCTCACCCACTAAGTAAAACATGGGGACTATGTGGTAAATATTGTATGACATAGAGTATAATATTTGAAGATATGGTATCAAATTTCTACAATATGCGATGTGAATATGGCTCGCCGGAGAGGCCGGTAGGACAAATTATCCAAGGAATGGTAGGATAATCGACCATACCTAGCTTTGGTGGGGTCTAGGCCAAGACATATGTTAATCATCATGCCAGCAAGCATATGTGATGGAGGGGACTGATCTGGTATGCAAAGGTGGGAATGATGCCCCCTAGCAGGAGGCGTCTGTGGAGCGCCATTGTGTTCTAAGTGCTCGAAAATGGGATTCAATAATCTTTGCTAAACTTGGCACGAGATCCTCCAAAAGATGATAAGGATATGTAGGGGCCTATGTGCCGCCTAGTATGCTATGGGCATACCAGATGTATTTAGAGTGGTGGACTCTAAACACATTTATTTTTATATGTTGATACATAGTGTGGTTATGCATATTTTATATGACGATTGTGGTTTGATATTTTTTTTGGTTATGGTTGCCTTATGTGGTATACATGTGATAAATGCCAATCTAGAATGTTATTTACAATGGTATCTACATAGTTATTCTAGGCTGGAGGAACATGACTGAAAGTAATGGTTTCAAATTCACGTATCAACAACTTAATTCGTAGACATTTTCTAAATAGGACTTCGTTATGCACATGATACACAACATTCAATTGCATGACAAGCAACAAGGAATCTAAACGAACATGAAGATGAAGGATGTGATGAGCAAGGACATCAAATAAAAAACCTATCATTGCATCATATTCAGTGTGGTTATTGGTGGCAGATCTAATGTACACGCCGTTAGCATGGAATAACGTATGCAAGGGGGTGTAAATGCCCCATGCTGCCGAGGCTAGATTCCTAGAGAAGCAACTTGCACTGTTGGCATAATCGATATACAGTGTGGATGATGGATCCATCTGAAAGGTGTAAAAGAAAAAAAATGAGATGATTCAACCTACCTAAATGCATGACATAAATAAATACATGCAAATAAATGAGATATGCCATGGGTAAAATTTCTTGAGGTAGAATGCACTGCGAGGACTAGGAATAAATTGGCCTTCGAAATCCTCTAAGAGATTTTCTCCCTTACCCAAGTCCTTACGAATGATGTAAGGCCCTAGCCATAATGATGAGTGAGATAAAGATGAAGGATATGATCAACACCGCAATGATAAAGGTCATCGCTGATGAGAAGATAGCGAGGGGCCTAGTATCGGATACGTCATTGATCATCATGAGTAAGATGGGGGGAAAACTTCTAGGTTTGCAAATATGTGATGAGGTACACACGATGGTGCATATCATCCCAAGAGTAATAAGGGGTAGTCATAGATTCCATGATGTCCTCATCAAAATGGAATATGGGTGGATGGGAGGAAGATTGGCTACATGATGTGGCAGAACTACCTGGTGCATCGTCATGAGAAAGAAGGTTGACATACACATCATCTGAAATGGTATATGACGAGTTATTAGATTGAAGATCTACCTATGTTGAGACCCGGGTTTTTGATAAGGGAGGTTTGACAGAAGCATGTGCGGGAACCTTAGAGAGGTTTTCTTGCAAAGATCTCAAGGATGATGATAGGTAAAGGATATGGACCATGGAGTCCATTATCTCGACATCGGGGGGAGGGATCACGATGGTGGGTGTTTGGTCTTTACTTACTAAGGTAATTTAAGCTCTTAATTCCTTTATCAACCCAGAAAAGTACACTTAGAGGCACTCATCTAATTTATATAGAACTAGAATGATCTAAGGTTCTAATGATAGCCTAGTGAAATGAGATTAACAATGCTCTCTTACAAGAGGTACTTCCTTTTCTTTTCAAACACTTAAGCATCAATTTAGATGAAAATAGATCTAATGGAATTCTGATTTCCTAGGTAACAAACAGAATATTAATGACTGGTTAAAAATCCTATCATTCCCTTACAAGAATCTTGCTTAACAGAATCCTTTCCAATCCTTGGATCATAACAATTCAAAGCAATTTCAACACCTAACTAATCAAAGCAACAAATAAGATAAGTAACGTTGCAAACCAATGATAGTTGAATCTCTTACAAGAATCAATTATCTAACTGCAAATTGAATTTAACAATTACAAATTTGAATCACTTGGAAATCAAACCATGAACTATCTTTGAAATTAAAGCTAATAAGCAGATATCGAAATTATACAACAACAAGCATATATATGTCAATCTTCAAGATCAGTATTGGTTGAGTCCTTTAACAAGGATCTTTTCACAACAAATGCAAATCCTTTCCAGTTAACAACTTCAATCACATAACCTTCCTCACAACACATAAAATAACTTTTGAGTTTTAAATCTATTTATGCAACTAGTAAAGAAACTTGATGATAGAGTGTACCAACATAGTGATGAGGGCCCTTCAACACTTCACAAGCACACTGAAAAATGATTCAGAAGAATATGACTATTTAATATGAAGGCATAAACTCGATAGTGAAGTTTGTATTAAGTCTGGAATTAAAAATGCATAAATTGTACTTTCATGTGTCCAAAATCTAGCAGAAACATAGTCTTTTCTCATAGGTTATTTATCGTAAATCCTATAAAAAAAGAAGATATTCCTCCTCCATATTATCCTAAAATAATTCTATTAATTACATCCAAGAAGGTTGAAATTTTATCAATTACTTCAGTTATGCAAAAAATCTCAAAATAGAAATTATTTTGTTCACAAAATCTAGAAATTCTGTTGAAATTATTGGGTTTGACCAGCAATGATCAAACACCTATTTCCTTCAAATTTGAAAATGGATAGGTAATTCACCATCCATGTACATTTAGCTTCATGCCCATAATCTTCAAATTCACCCACCTGTTATGTAACATGTCAAACCATGGAGCAATTACAGGAAGTTACAACGTCTTGTAATTTTATGGAAAAATGTCATTTTTAACACAATAATTTCCAAAATTAATTTCAAGCTAAAAATAATGATAATGACATCATATCATTTAGTTTCTAAGGATTATACCTGGAATATGAAGGTTAAATGGTCAAAAATGATAATCAAAAGAGGATTTTTAAGTGAAATGGATAGTGATAATTTGATACCAACAGTGGGACTAGAGTCCCCCTGTTCTAGTGCGGGAGTGAGACCAAAAATCACAAGCAGAGGGCTAGATGACCCACTATGAGTGGCCTTGAACTCACAAAATTCTTGGATATATTCACGAAATCCATCGAGACAAGGACAATGATGGGTATAATGGTCGTAGTTATCACACAAGGTACAAGGGTGATTCATGCACAACAATTTAAGTTTCTTTGTAGAGTCAAGTAAGGTAACATGGACCATCGGGATGTTATACTCAGGAAATGTATTGTTGGCTACAGGCTTGAGGCGATGGAGCTCAGGAAAATTATTGGTGGCACGCTAAACAACTTCACACAAAGCGTAACGAGGTGTTGACTTTGTAGGCTTATAGGTAGCTGGTGTTATCTAGGGAGCCTTTTCCTTAGGTTCCTTCTTCTTGGCTTTGCCCCCCTCTCTAGATGATTTCGCAACAAGAGTGTGTTCCTGTTGAGATTGTAGTGGAACTTGAGTAACAACAGGGGTCATAGGGACTAGTTAAACCAAGGTCGAAGCATGATATGGTTTGAGCTGACCATGTGAAGTGCTCGTTGGAGGATCAATGTACTAGACTGGGATCAACAAAGTCATATTAGGGAGACTCAATGAAGCCATGACAGGGACAAAAAAGGTTCTAGGAGGAGGAAACAAGAAAGGTATTTGTCCTGTAGGATAATGTCCTAGGGGAAAAATTCCTGGATGGTTAAGACCTGGAGGAAGAGTTCCTGGTGGGAACAAAGGAGAGGCACCCACAAAAGGACGAGGTCCTAGAGGGGTAGATCCTGATGGCTCAGCTAAAGTCACAATAACAGGGTGTTGTGGAACTGACTGTTGACCAGATGTACCAAACTTCTTTTGTGTAGCTCGTGATGCTTGTAACATGCAAACACTCGATGAACTAGGCTCAAAGATGGGAGGGGGAGGATCAGGGAAAGGACCCAACAAGGTGGAATATTTATAGACTCTAGGTGAAACACCGATGAGAGGGGTGGAAGACTGCTTGCTGGACATCAATGAGATAATGGACTTAGGGGAGGTCAAGGATGGTAGCTCGTAGTACATCAACTGATCGATAGTGACGATCTTCTGTTCATGGTGGAAGCACATCTTGTAGAAAACCACAGACGCGATAACTGACATGGCATAAATATAACTACGACCTAATAGAATGTTGTAGTCTATAGGGGCATCGATAACCTCAATGTCTATAGAAATATTCTTGCCTTTAAGAGTCACTGGAAAATTGTAATGCAAGCTGAGGGGCTAGGAGGGGTGATTGTCCCAAGCACACAAAGTGATGGTGGATGGGGAAAATTCAGGTGACTTGAGTTGCTTCCAAACAACATTAGATATCACATAAGTGGTTGCACCTTCGACAATAATGCAATGAGAGATGATGGCATTACAGACTCAGACTGGTATTTGGAAAGCAACAAATAGTGGTAATGGAGGATGTTCTGACACATCAACAGGAAAGACAATCAAACGATCGTCTGAAGGATCTATTGGGCCCAAAGAAGTTAGTAGAGCTTTCTTCTGAGATGGGCGTGACTAGAGGACCTCCAACATCAACATGGCGGTAGGTGATTGCGCCAATTCATTTACTATATTGTATGTGTGGGAAGCTTGGTTAGAATACACATTACGACACAATGACCCTTTGGGGATCTTGGGAATTGAATCAACCTTGGGCTGAGGGATCTGTAAGGGACCATTTGGTGTTGTAAGAGGCTTAGTAGAATATTTCATTTTGGGCTCAGTTGCAGACAAGGTTGATGGCTTGTTGTATTGATGTGACCGAGTTTGCAAGTTGATATCGGAGGTACTGACCCCCTCATAATTCATCATGAGAACTGGTACTCACTAGGACTAGAAGGTTGGGGAGGGTGGGATGCTTGACCTTTTTGAGGTTGACCAACAACAAATCCATACCAAAGGAAAGGATTCGTAAGCACAATCAGTTGAGATGGTGTAGGATTCTGAGGTGGTTGCTGCATGGGTGATTGAACTCTAGAAGCTTATTAGGCTTCCCACATTTCGCACATCTGAGGTAAGAGGGGACACTCATGAGTATAATGGCCATGTACACCATAACATGCACAAGGCTTTTTCATACAAACAAACTTGTTTCACTTGGGTTGGTTGCCTTATTACTAGTTTTTGGTGTTAGGTTGGTTCCCTTGGGGTTGATTAGGTTAATTACCTTGGTTACCTAGTTACCCTTGTTACCCTTCCCCTTATTATTTTTCTTCTAATATTTTGGATTGGTCGCACTATGATGTGCATACACTTGACCCTGAGGGGGTGGTGGTTGTTGGGGCTAAGGATGCATGGGAGTTTGCTACGCTAATTCCTGAGGGTCTAGAGCGCTCAACGGTGCATAGGTGTAAGATGGTGAAGGGGCAGCAGTTTGGTAGATAGGTTGAGAACTAACTGGCCTTGGTATCTTTTGATGTGGTTGGGTGAATTCATAAGATGTGCTTTGTCCTAAATACACGTTGCTAGCAGGAGGGGGATAATTGTTGGAGGAACTGGTGTCCTGTTATAGACATATTTGGGTACTGCAACCCCAATCACATATGTCCATAAACTAAGGGCTTCCAAGTACCTAAAATTTTTGTTTCATACCCTAAAGGAACAAGGTCATTTGATTACATCATCTCCCAGAAGTTCCCCATGAAAAACTGCTCAGAACTGGTCAAAACTAGACCATCTCACCTGCTCCATGGTCAAAGTGCGATGCATCTCACCTAATGCACATGGGGGGTGCGATGCATACTGAAAAGCCCTTATATGGGGTGCGATGGGTGAGAGTAGACAAATGGTAGAGATAGTTTGCAAGGTGGATGATCATGGAATCTTCTAGAAACTTCTCCTGTGACACTTGCCTCTCTGAATTCGCCCAAAGATGAGTAAGAGATCATGAAATCTCCAAGTGGAATTGAGAAATATTAGAGAAATGACACTAATCAAAAACCTAGAAGCTGACTCACCCACCTGCAAACATCTATATATGGATCCCTCATCCTAGAGATCCGAAGGCTAGAATTTTGCATCTTGTAAGGAAGTGTTATTGGTTTCTTTGTGGAACATTATAGCGTTGGGTGATCTAGCTTTTCATGAGGTGAAGAAGGGCTTTCATGCTGGGAGGATGGCGCTGGGTCAGATCAATGGGTTGTAATCCTCTCTTCTATTACTTCTATCAATAAAGTTATTTAAGGTTTCCTCCATATTCTTGTATGTCTTTGAATTTCGAATTGATATATGCATTTGTATGGTCAATATATATCTGATCCTATATTGTTTATGATCATAGATCTCTATGCTTTGATGGTATTATGCTTCTTTGAATCTACATGTGTTCTTTGAAGCAGGACAAGCGAGCAAGAAGCAGCAAAGATTTGTCAAAGGAGAGAGGAGACAAGAAAGGATCCAAGCGGAAGACTGAGGTTGGTACTCTCTACTTCTCTCTCATCTACTTCTCTTAAAGGAAAACACAAGTAACTTTAGTTTGTTTGTTTCTAAGATAGCTACCCATCTTAGTGGGACTAGCAGCTCTGAATGGACACTAGTTTTCCTGGTAACAAAATGGTGACTCCATTGGGGAATGAATAGCTTGTTTGCTTGTTTATATTTGTTTGCTTTATAAACTACAGACGAAGCCCGAAGTCAAGCTAGCTAGCCTTTGAACTCCTTTTGCTATGCAACTGCAAAGTAGATCAATGCTACTTCAGTCCGTCTCCAGGTTTTGTTTATAAAATGAACAACTAATTTGCAAACATCCTAATTGCCCTGGTGGTGGCTCAAGTAACCTCATTAGATCAGCCCCTGTACTTTGTATTTACCGACTATGATTAGCTTAGCCAAAATCCTTGAACTAAGCTACAAACTATGACCAAAAACCAAGTTAAAGTCTCATCCCTGGACCATCGCACTGTATCCTTTTGACAGTCTGGATGCATCGCACCTCCCATGTGCAGTAGGTGAGATGCATCCCTGTTTCCCTATGTTACAGGTGCGATGATTAGATAAGACTGTCTCTGCCTCCAAATTTTGGTTTTTCTTCACTGTCTTCAGCTTTATTCAAGAGTTTTGTTGTCTATGATTAGTATACCACTGTTGAAACTCCCTTCCTTTGCATTATTCAGGCTCCATTGTACAAAGAATTTTGAATGTTTTTACGTATTTTTTTCCATTTACAGTTCTCCTTTACAAAAAAGTAGCTTAATCGAATTGTCAAATTTTGATTTGGAAGTGTCGCAAGTGTCGTTTTCAGTAAAAGAAAAGAATCCTCCTCTTTTTGATAGTCAATTACACTATTACTCTTGTATTTGATTTGAATTAATAGTATTTCAAGTGTCGAAAGCAATTTTCAATTCAAAATCGCAAAGTTTCGTCCTGTCTCCTTTTTTTTTGAACGAAGAAAGACTTGTTTAGTTAATGTCCTTTGAAAAGATAATTCAGATTTTGTACTTAGCATTATCTGTTTGTCATTTCACGAACATTAAGAAAGCCAAAAAAAAAATAACATGCTCGATGCATTTGCCATTTAGATTGCTTGTTGATTTTGATTTAGGACGTGCTATCTAGTGTGTGCTCTCTACTCTATGTTGAAAGAATTTCGCTTCTCTTTCCTTAGTAGCTAGGATTTTCATTGCAAAAAGAGAAATAAATGACTATTTATCATCTTAGATTGCATATTTAGGATTTGTATATCTAAATCACGCGGTGAACCTTAAAGGCAAAATTATTAAGAAAGATCAACTGTAAAATAAATTCAATGAACAAAAAAATGCTTTGGAACCTAACACACAACATTTAGAAGTCTAGGCTAGAGACGTATTCCAGTGTTGTAAATCCTGGTAACTATCGTTTTCATTGTAGGTTAGGTGATTCCTCCTCTTTGAGATGGAAAGTGCCAGTACGGATTTTTTCTCCTATGTACCGTCGAGTATATATTAGGAGACCATAATAGGTTATATACTTTATCCTTAGGAAGCCATGTTTGCCACCTTATCGATCGCAATGCACTGAACACAACATTTGGGAAGATTGACTGCCATACCGTAAAAAGTATTCTACAGCTTTGTGATTGGTTTGGTAATCCCTCTGCCTATATTTCCAGAGTAGTCTCTTTCATTCCTTTTCAGACTCCTTAAAAGAAAAGGTCCATCTGAGCGCTTGTCACTTCAAACTCATTAAAAATCGAAGACGACTGAAGTCATCTTTATCTTTTTCTCGACTCTTAAAAATTGAAAAAGCAAGTTGTGTCAAAGCATCTAAAATTCATTTAATTTAGAATCACATTTTCCCATTTTTTATTTTTGAGTTGATCAAGTAATCTGAAATCGTGGAAGAAAGACAAACAAAACCTCGTCATTCGTGAATACTAATGAATCAACCATATTTGACTCCATAAACGAAACCATTCCAGGCCAAGCGAACTCGTTTAACTGGGTTAAAGTCTCCTAATTTGTTTGAAACTTGTGTTTCGACATCCTCAGAGACTCCAGTTACTCCAACCATTTCTGGTATCCCTGCCTCTATAGAAGAAGTTCCGCAGTGACAAGAGGACATTAGAATTGATCCTAGTGTAATGATAAACACTTCTATTCCTAAACCGGCTCCATCTAGAGCTTATTCGGAAGGTGTCACCCCTCCAACATCTATCGCTGCAAAGTCTATACCTTCTTCAGCACTAGAAATATTTTACGGACCTGACGATCTTCCTCTCCCACTTGGATTGATTGCTATAGAAGAGATTGTGGAAGATCTTCCATCCAGTACTCCATTGCATTTTGGAACTGGGATCACCTTATATCCTTCTACGTAAGAAGTTAGTCTCCCTTCATCACAAGTTCCTGTAGAATCACTAGGAAATATTTTGGATAGACTCTATATATCTAAACAGCCGTCGACATCTAGGACTATGTCATCTGACATAGTAGCAGTAGAACCTCCTGTTGCTACTCCAACAATGTACGCTGGTGTACCATCTGTCCCAACTAGCTCTCAACTGCTAGATGGAGTCCACCCAGGGAATATTTTGACAGTATGGTCTATTCCCATTTGTTCGTTTGGAATAATATCTGAAATTTCTGATGTTGAGTCTCAGCAAACTGATCCTTCGCAACAGTATCAATTTGGGCAGTCCAGTCTCCAGAGGCCAATCTTTCCTTTGAACACTGGATTGCCGCCATATGGGGGGCAATATGCCCTTTCATTGTTCCCTTCGAGAGAACAACCATATGAGAGTTCACAACAGAATTTGGGTCATGCTGGAATTACATCTAGTGGTTGGGTGCCAATACTGCGTCAACAGCCAAGAGTTGTATATTCAATGCAACCAAGTCTACCAGTGTTGAATATCCTCACTACACCGACTATTTTAATGGTGTCACAAGTACAAATGTTACTTGTTGTATGTCAACCTCAAGTCTCTTAGGTCATAATACAACAGCCTCTTGTCTCCATGACACAACCACAATCACTGATTAGTGGCTCCTTAACTGGAGCGACTCAGACTCAAACATGTACTATAACCCCTCATCTTGGTCAAACATCCAGTATTGGTCAATAGAAAATGGTCTCACGGCCAAGGCTGGTGCAATATCAACAACTGCGATTCCAACAAGCTTACCGAGGACCTGAGCAACAAAGCTTTGCGGGTAATGGGCAGCTGTATATTCAAAATGGTCAACATCAATCATATCATAATGGTTATGCCCATCAATCTTATCAAAGTTATCAACATCAAATACATTATGTTGGTATGCAAAGACCCATTGCTCAGGCGATCCCATCTTATCTTGGGTATGCTTCGCCGAACCTGAATCAACAGTTGCCCTTCGTGGTGACTTTAGAGTTACTAGATCTAAATCAGTTAACAAACAATCTAGTTGCTTATGCCCCTTGGTGGTCGTCGATTCTTCATAAACTTCCATTAGATATTCCTAAATTCAATGGAAATCTGGGTGAAGATCCGTTGAATCATGTGATGACCTTTCATCTGTGCTGTTCGTCCAACACTCTCAATGATGATTCGATTAGGCTTCACCTTTTTTAGCGAATGTTAACTGGTCTGGCAGCAAAATGGTACATTGAATTTCTTAGAGCTTCATTAGATAACTTCAGTGCCCTTGCCACCACCTTTTTAACCCATTTTCAGTTACCAATAAGGTACGAAACAGGAACAGAGCTTCTTACCAATTTCAAGCAAACGACAACCACTCACATATCTGATCATATTCATGAGTGGCGACGTCATTGTAGAATGGTGAAAACATATGTTCCTAATCAGTTGCTAGTTGAATGGTTTATTAAGTCATTGTTACCTTCTATTACAGAAGATGTGGCAAAGGGAGGAGTCGTCACTGAAGAGCAAGTCATTGCTCGTGTGCAATATCTAGACTTTATCTATACTCAGTCTGGCATGCTCTACGACAAAATCCTTGATGCTCCTAGACCAGACTTTTCCGTTCCTCCTCCTCCTAAATCAAACAAAGACTCTCATGCCAGCGATGGTGTGATAGGTACGACTAGCACGAAAATCGCAAAGGCTACATCGAAGAAACCCGTACGGTTTCTAGTCAAAATGCAAATGAAGAACTTCTCGCCTCGGAGGTTAATGCCATGTCGGCTGACAAGGACAAAGAACTGAAGCAACCAGGGGGCAAGAATAAAGGGAAAAGCAAAAAGAAGAAAAAGGATGATTCTTCTCTTGAAAAATCTTCTGCAAACCCTTCTGGGCAAAGGAAATCCAGTCATCCATGCTTTATATGTGATGAGGATCATTGGACGAAACACTGTCCACATAAAGTTGAGCTTAAGAAATTCTTTAAGAATTCAAAAACCTCAGCGGTATTGATTGATCCATTTCCAAACCCAGGACCAATCTGGTTGCTAGTGACAATGCTTCCCCATCCCAAGTGCTTATGTTGTCCATTTCGAAACAACAAAATGATGCTTTGATATCGACAAGGAATAAGGATTACGGGAATCCACAGCTGTCAAACAACAAGGCTACTGATCAACCTATTAGTTTGACAACAACTTCGATGGAAGTTGTGCCACCCATCATTCCTGAGCTAACAATAAAGCCACCAAAAGGAGTAGTACATAAATCGATGTTTAATCCTCATGCCAGAGTAGCACATAATTATAATATAGTAGAGGACCTGGCCCAATCGTCGTCCACTATGTCGACACTTCAAGCACTGCAATATTGCCCCTCCCAAAAGCAGGCTCTATTATAAGCAATAGGTGGGATTGACCCAATGGATTCCAATCTTGTGGCCTTTAATCATAAAGGATATGAACCTCAGTTACTAGCTCAACTCGCTTTCCTCATTCAAGTGAAAGCCATCAACAAAACTGTTCATCGAACAACTATTGATGAGGGGGAATCTACATGTATTATGTCGATGAGTTATTAGAAAACTTTAGGCTCACCACCCTTGTCGCGATCATCAATGACGTTAAAAGCATTTGATGGATGGACATACACTCCATATGGGATTTTAAGTAACTTGCAAGTTGAACTTGGGGGCAAAACAGTAGAAATTGATGTTGAAGTTATCGATGGAAACCTCGATTACAACATCCTACTGGGAAGGCCCTAGATTTATGCTATGGCTGCTGTTGTGTCAACATACTTCAGAAAGATTGCATTTCCTTTCCAAGGAGGAATTACAATCGTTGAGCAACAAACCTTTCTCCCCAACAATTCACAAGTTACGAGAAGCATCCCGATGATCCACAGAAGCTCTCAATTGCTTCAAAATATTGAAGTAGGCCTGCTAAAAGACCCTACATTGATGGGTACTTTTTCCCTACCACCTCCAAACAATCTGGCAGAAGTGGCCACGGTGGGAACCTGCAATATGGTATCTTCTATTCAGAAGAACTTCGAACACGATGTTAACATGGATCATCACCAGGTATTGCCTCCAAGCCCAATAGAAATATTGTAGCAATCAATGTTCTTGGCATGGGCGACAAACCCAAATCAACACTCGTCGAGCATTTGGGTAGATAGGTCTAAGGAATATGGTACCTATTTAGATCCTTGGTCGCATGTACATTCTATAGACAAAGGAATTTTTTAGTCGATGATGATAGAGGGGGCGCCATGGGAAGATTACCACCATCGTTCCCATATTCCAGATTACAACGAAGATTACTCCAGTGACCTTAATCATCCTTCAGTTTTTGATTTTCTATCAAATACTGTAAATACAGTGGATTCCGAGCGAAATCTATCCAATATTGAAGAAACTATCGCCATAAATATCTCGACCAAACCAGATGTTGTAGAGAATATTCATGTCAGCAAATCTTGTTCTTCCTCAGAACTTGAAATATATTATGCTCTCTTTTGCGAGTTCAAAGATGTATTTGCATGGTCATATGAAGAAATTCCAGGCATTGACTTGAGCATAGTTGAACACGAAATTAAGATGTATCCATATGTCAAACCAGTACGAAAACGGCTTCGGAAGGTGCACCCGAAGAAAGCTGCTACCATCAAGGCAGAAGTTGAAAAACTTCTCCATGCTGGTTTCATTTACCCAGTTCCTCTAACTGATTGGGTATTGAACATTGTTCCTATGATGAAAAAGCAAGGAACGATTAGAGTGTGCGTCGATTATAGGGATGTAAATCAAGCTTGTCCAAAGGATAACTACCCTACACCCTTTATCGACCAGATAATTGATGAATGCATCGGATGCGAAATATCTTCGTTTATGGATGGATTTTTCGGGTACAATCAAATAAATATCCGCCCACAGGACCAGTTAAAGACTGCATTTATTTGTCCATGGGGCACATTTTCATACCGCAAGCTACCTTTTGGTTTAAAGAACATAGGGGCAACCTTTCAGAGGGCAATTAATTATGCCTTCCATGACATCAAGAACATCGTTCAACCATACCTTGACGATCTTCCAGCTCATTCGTGAAAGCGGACCGATCATCCGCAGCATTTGAGAGCAATATTTCTATGTTGCCGACACTAAAAGATACGACTCAATCCACACAAGTGTGTGTTTTGTGTTGGTTCTGGTCATTTACTTGGCTTTGTAGTTTCAAAGGAAGGAATCCACCTCGACCCGTGTAAGGTTCAGGTAATCATCGATCTGCCTCCACCTTCAAATTTTCTTCAGATTCAGAAACTCCAATGGAAAGAAAACTTTCTGAGGATTTTCATTCCAAATTATGCCAAACTTGCTAAAGGTTATACGCATCTGTTGAAAAAAGTACCCTTCAAATGGGATCAGGTTGCACAAGTTTCCTTTGATGCTCTAAAGGAATCCCTAATAAAGGCATCATTAATGTACGCTCCTGATTATCAAAAAGACTTTAACCTATATCTCGTTGCGGTATATATGACCATCGCAATGGTTTTAGTTCAAGAAGACAACATAATAGAACATCTTGTCTATTATTTAAGTTAAAACTTAAATGATACAAAAAGCAAGTACTCCTATGTTGAAAAGCTAGCCCTTGCAGCTGTTCAAGCAGTACAAAGATTTTGACACTATGTCCTTAAAAACTACCATTTTGTCAGATTGCAACCCCATGACTTACATCTTGTCGTGACAATTGCTTGGGGGAAAATATTTGAAATGGATAGCAATTTTGAAAGAGTTTGATCTGGAATTCGTAAAATCCAAATCAAAGAAAGCTTTGGTTTTTGCCTAGTTACTATGTGACTTCCCATCATTGTCCAACGATTCGACATCCAAAACAATAATCATGGATGAATCTTTGTTTCTGATATCTTCAAGCGATCCGTGGTATGGAGATATCATCATCTATCTCCAAACCCAAACGTATAGGTCTAATACCTCTCACTCAAAACAGCGACGTACTCGATATCAAGAAAAATACTACATGATCGACGGTGATACACTTTACCATTGTGGTATCAATACAGTTCTATGAAAGTGCCTCACCCATGAGGAGACTGAAAAAGTCCTCAATGATTGTCATTCAGGTGCATGTGGGGGGCATCAATCTAGTTATGCTACGGCACAAAATATTTTACGAGCAGGATACTTCTAGCCAACAATTTTCAAGGATTGCATAACCATAGTCAGAATTTGCCATGCTTGTCAAATCTTTGACTGCAAAACCAGAATACCACCTGCACCTCTGCAACCAGTAGTTGTTGTTGGGCCATTCGCAAAATGGGGCATAGATTTCATGACATGTAACCCCACCTCAACCGGGGGCATGGGTATATCATAGTCACAGTTGACTATTTTACGAAATGGGTTGAGGTGATGCCTACATTAAACAACAACGACAAAACGACTGCTCTTTTCTTTTTTAATCATGTAGTCTCCAGATTCGGTGTTCCACAAGCTATAGTCACAGATCATGGATCGCATTTCCGCAATCACATGATGGTTGATTTGGCTACCAAATTAGGCTAGTCCCACGACAACTCTACTCCATATTATCTTCAAGTTAACAGGCAAGTTGAGGCAATCAACAAAGTCCTGAAGTGCATGCTACAAAGGATGATTGGAGTCCATAAACGGAGTTGGCACCTAATCCTGTACTCAGTCTTGTTGGCATACCATAAATCGGTGAGAAATGTGACCGGTTTTACACCCTTTCAGCTAGTGTATGACCTGGAAGTGATCTTACGAGTTCAGTGTGAAATTTAATCCCTCAAGCTCGCAGTCAACCTTCTCCCTAGAACTTCAGAAGAGGAGGCTCGTTTCTTGGAATTAATCCAACTAGATGAAACTCGTCGTGGTGTCGCCTTGGCTAACGAAGCACATAAGAAATGAGTCAAGATGTATTTTGACATGAATGTCAAACCCCGTGTCTTCTCAGAAGGTGACCTGGTCTTACTTTATGACCAGGAATCCGATAAATTGGGAGAAGTTAAGTTCCAGTCTTTGTGGATGGGTCCCTATATTGTTAAGCATGTATTAGCAAAAGGAGCCTGTTACACTGAAATTCGTCACCATGACTATCTGCAGTTAATATGGCTCCATCAATAGTCATATTATCCTCCTTGTCAAGCCTTATACCTCTGCTCTCATGTCAAACTTCAAAAAGAGAGAAAGTCATTAAAAAACATGTTTATCTCTAGGTACGCAGGTTCTCTCTACCATGCCTGCGTGTACGCATCCCAAGCTCATTGTACCTGTGTACTTGTACGCTCTGTAAGTCAAGGGATGGGTGCGTACCCTGTAAAGGTCAAAAGGCGCGAGTTTCATCTTAAAAAAGTTACTTGTGGTCACTTCTAGAGCTTTCTAGAAGAGTGTTTGACGTGTATTGAGCGCCTCCAGATGGTTCATGCATCCCTATGATAGAGGAACTTACCCCATCCAAAAGAGGGAGTATCCCATTGATGTTGGAACTGAATAACTTCCTCTAGAACACTATAAATACAGGTCTTGGGCCAGAGGAGGGGAGGTTGAAAGCTGAACATTCCAAAGGGTAGATGATGCTGGAATTAGGACTTCCATTGTAAGCTTGTGAGGAGAGATTACCATCCTTTCTTGTTTCATTTGGAAGTGGGTGAGCTTGTCAAAGTAGAGGAAAACTCTTGCTGGACCCTGGGAGGAACTTGCACAACACCAAGGCTCAGGTTCTAATGGTTTCTTTTTTGTTTCCTTAATACAAATAAGTCCATTCTTCTCAATGATTTGTTGTTAATGAATTGTTTCATATACTCCTTGGTCTATATGTTGAATATGTTTTGTTTTATGAGATATTCAGGTGTTATGTAATCGTTTGATTGTTAGTGTATGCAGGTTTCGAAGTGAAGGAGGAGCTCATCTGGATCGACGAGGCTAGACTACTACAACAGCGTTGGACTTCAGGTAGGATCAAAAAACACTTGGTTTCTCATATGATAATGCATGTTTAGAGAAGGATTGCTCTTAATTGTCTTGTTTGTCACTAGAGAGTCTTAGGCTCCTAGGGAGATTAGTTTTGTCAGCAAAAATAACTCTTTCCGCATGACAAATTGGCGACTCCGCTGGGGAATCCATTGATGTGATTGATTTTTCCTTTGAGTAATACTTTGATCTGAAAAGAGTCATTTCTTTTTTTGTTTTTTGATTGTTTCACTGTTTTTTTGGGTGGGCTAGCTTAGAGTTAAGTTAGAATTTAGTTTTTCTTAATTTTTCAATAGTACGCACCCTCTGAGTTAGACACAGTGCGTACTTGTACGCACTGTATCTTTGTACACAGAGAGTGGACGCACCTGGTTAAACAGGCTGCCTGCGTAC
>APFE031427462.1:5535-16647 GCA_000404065.3 Pinus taeda
GAGCGGAAGGGACGTGAAGAAGGGTTTGGACCCTTGAGGAACTACCTAAACGTAGGAACTGAGGTACGTCCTTCTCACCTTAGAAATAGCTTTTTCTAGCATAATGGCTGTGTGTGTGCATGTTTCTTGATTTAGACAACTTTCAGTCTGCTAGGGTTCCACCCAAGAGCCTTAGGGGATAAAATCCCGCAACAAATCTCCCATTTTACTATTTCCCTAACCCTAGGGTTTGTTTGATACAAGTGATGCATTATTAGATACACATTTGGCTTCAAGATTATTTTTATCTCCCCTAGATCTCCTTTAATACCATTAATCTTTGAAATTGATGCAAGAAACATGTCCTCATATTCCTTAATCAAGTCAAAGATCTCCTTAATGGTCTATTTGTTATAACCCTATTTGCCACTCCATTATAGTGAGAGAAACCCAATATCAAATTACCTCAGTTGTTTGGCTAAAATGCATCCCTTTTGACATTTTATTTTACTTATGTGAGATTTATCCCATGATAAAAAGGTGAAATTACATAATTGATAAATTTATCATAATTATTTCACCAAAATATTAATATTATGAGATAATGATTATTTAATAATTGAGAAAAAGCTCATAATTGTGAAAAAGGTTTCTAGAGTTTGTCATTCCCAAGGAGACCAACTTGATCCACTTGTGTATGAGTTGGCTAAGGGTCCATTATTATAGAATTTTACTAAGTTCTCGAGCCCCTAGGTTTCTAGATACATTCTCCCAGAGGATAGAATGAGGCTATATAATCTCACCACTAGGAAAGTGGGCAAGATCAAGTATTCAAACTATAACATAAGCCTTTGCTATATTGGGAGAGGAGACCACACTACAAGCTTGAGGAGAGGATCTTCTTTTATGGAAGGTATACATTGATGTACTTTCACTTATATGATTGATAGAAACATATGTTCCTTCCCTGTATCTATTTTTATTCATCATGTTTTATATTTGTTTATATGATATTTTGACCTAACGATCTTTTGAGGAAGGTCAATTGTTGTCTTCGTTTATTTGTGGTTGTGTTTAGGGATTGAGATCAGGTGTGGATGAGGTAGATCACTCAAGTGGAGTGTGAGAATTTGCATCAGATCCAAAATCCTTCCCCAACCTACAAGGAGGCCAAGTGCACACATATTTCCAAAGTAGTATATAGAACTGACTTCTTGTTGCATGTTTGATCATTTGGGTTAGGACAATATTATATCTCTATTGGACTTTCCTTTTGTTGTCTGTTGCTATCAATCGAGAATGAGATTGCTGAGCAATATCTCCTTGAATAATTAAATGCAACACTATTCATCCCAATATTATCCTATAGAAGTTAGCTTTGGCTTTTCGACAGAGCCAAAATTGAACTTCCACAACTTCGAGGGTTGTAAATGTGGGGAATTGTGAGGGGGAATATCCTTAATGCTATACTCCCCTTCATATTCCTTAAAAGATAAATGTATCAACCCTTATAAATATTCATCATAAGGCTCCCTATCAATGTTTCCATAAGAAACAACCATATGGAAACATGAATCAGATATGGTTTCACAACCTGGATTATCAAATAATTATGCATGAGATTTCCTAGTAGGAAACAAGACTTGTTTCATAGCCTTCAAAACTTTAGCAATACAAGAATATTCACTTGAGAAACTAGAGTCAACAAAAAATTGAGAAATCAACTCATCCCAATTGAAAGTATTCCTCCTCACCTCCTCTTTTAAATACCAATCCTTAGGAAAAGGTCCTAGAGTATGAATAAAATAATGCACCCACAACTCAATGGGTAATTTATTTTTCTTTCAGTTTGTAGTAAATGCCTAAATGTGTTTCTAAGGACTGGTATGTCCTTGATGCAAACTTGGTCATTTCCCATTATGAAATATGGTTTCAGTGAACAACCCACCACTGGGTAGGAGTAGCTTGGAGCGCAACATCCATTAGGGGAAATATTTGCTCCTCCTCAAAAGCACATTAATTGTATCATAGAAAATCATATAGAGGAATAAGTTTGTCAAAGATAGGATAATGCCTTACCTCTATACCAACCTACTGAGCAAATAAAACAGTTGCACATTTCATCGAATACAATTCATGGTCTCCCACTCCTATATTGCCATTCCTCAAAAACAACCTATGAACCTACTTTAGTGTTTTGAACACTTCACCAACTGAGGTACCCATCATTGTTAGGATTGATATAATCCTCTCTCTTTCCTGTACTCATCTAAGATAACTGATTGAGGACATTAATATCTTTTGTGTTGTCGATAAAATATGTATATCTAGGACCCTAATACAAATCCAAATTCTAAATGACTTTGACCCCATTTACTTCTAAAGTCATAGTTTCTCTCTTTAAATAATGATGACATAGCTCTTGAAAATCCAAATCAAGTCTTGATAAATATGAATAAGTATATTTATCCCCGATAATATCAATGAATTCAAAATCAACATAAGTCTTCACACCAACAAAACCAACTTTTCTTATTTTTGGTTGTTTAGCAGAATCCTTGTTAACATCAATCCTAGTGCCTCCTTGAGTAAAAATGTGGATATTAAGCTGTGGGGATGAATGAGGGCTCTGTGATTCGTAATTAATCATGATATTTCCCCTTTGGCAAGTGCACTCTTCCCATTGAGTGATCAATTATAAAAAATCTTCAATTGCATGAGTATTGATGTGGTAATGAGAAAACCAATGCATTTTCATAAACAAAAAATCCCTAGAAACATGTCCCCATTGGTCATAGTTATAACATTGAACATTACCTCTTCCTCTAGCCCTTCCTCCTCTTTATTCTCCACCTCCTTTTCCATGAGAGGACTCATTTACTCCCAATGTAGTGTGATCCAATCGATCAGCGAGAGCATCCAAGGCTCTGCACTAGTCAGTATGATGTGTGGGAGACCCACAAAACTTGTAAAACATAAAATTAAGTACATTTGAATACTTCTGTAATAAATTAGGGAAAAAATTGAGAAAAAATCCAAGGATGTACCTTGCATATTTGAGAATGCATGATATTTCTTATGTCCCTAAAAAGGAACATTCATTGACACTTATGAAACTCCTCTTGAAGGTCATGCATGTAGAGGTGGGGGTCTTAGTTGAACATTAGAGGGTCCCACACCTTGAAACCTTGGAAATTTTGTAGCATGATGTTCTTATTTCTAAAAATTTGTACACCAAACTTGTGGATGAGAAATTCTTGCAACATTCACCTATTTCTGTCTTTCAGTTAGAACAATTATCTGATTCTGCAAGACATTTAAAGTTATTAGGATATCTCGTCATAACTTTCTTAAAAGATTCCTGCAAACTATTAATACTATATTAGATTATATATGTCCTTATTAAAGGAAATAGAGCTTGAATGAATGATTCCTTTTGATATTTTGGGTTGATGATATGAGTTAAGTTTCCTAGAGCATATTTAAATTCTCTGCATACATTCCCATGTAGTCTCTCCTTCTCTCTACCTAATATTCCATAATTATGTGAGATTTTGCTACTCTGTCTGAGGTAGTTTTAACTCTTTGAGGAAATCTTCCCTTAGAACATCTAAAGCTATATTTGAAATATTAGGAACAAGTTTTTGTATACCACGTAAGAGCTCAACCCCTTAAAGTGGCATGAAATTTGGCTAACTTGATCGCATTTGGAGTTCCTATAGATCTCCAAGTGGAATCACACAAGTACTAATGGTCCTCCACATCTTCATCGCCCTTGTTACAGTTCCATTTGAGCACATCACTCCCATCATTCAAATCAGTATCATTATGGATCATCGAACCATAATTCAGTTACTACATGTCCTAGACAAGTCACCACTTTGAATGCCTCCTTCCCTGAAAGTTTCTTGGTCTGAGGCCCTCGACAATTGCCTCCTTGAGGAATCAGTGCAACCTTGGTCAGGGGTAGGTATGCTTCAATGCAGGTAGGTCCATGTCAGGGTGCTTTCCATAGCACTTAGGCCCACTTTGACCTGCACTGGGCGCGTTTGAGCGAAACCATCATATGGTTTTGGGAATATTCTTATCTTCTGGAGCCATCTAGAATATTCCCTCACTTATCATCTCCTATGAGCTCAAAATTGGATAGGACTGAGTTAAGTAACCTCCTATCCTCTCATCCCTTCCTGCATGGAAACTAACTCTAAGTTTGGAAGGCCATTCAATACCCTCATTTATGACCAAACCTCCTCTATTTTCCTATAAATTGAGCACTCATCTAAGTGATCAGGGGATGGACTTTAAGAATTTGTAAGGAGATACTCTTGGTGTGAGGATTGAGATTATAAGAAAGTATTGTTATGTTGCCAGAGTGCTGTGATATTGATGTGATGTTGGTTGGAACCCAAGCTGGAAGAGTGACAATGGATCAGACTTCATAGTTGTAATTCTTCCTTCTACTTAATAAAGTTGTTTACACCTTTTTCCACATGTTTATCTTGACATATGATGTTTATATGTGTGAATGTATCTAATTCCATTTACTTATAGTCGATAGATCTCTTGCTTTGATTGGTTCTCTGTCTTCTATTTATTCTTGCAGGTACTTTTTGAGTGAGTTAAGTTCGAGAAGGAGCGACAGGAGCCATACAAAGGAGACAAAAGTAAAGTGAAAGAACAAGTAGGTCCTTTTATTCCCTTGTCTTATTTATCGTCTATAGAAAAATGATAAGAACTTTAAATCTATTGTTCGAGGTATAGCTACCTACCTAGGGAATTAGTATTTATCCGTAGATGCAAAATTCCACATAACAAATTGGCAAATCTGCTAGGGAATGATCATCATTCCGGGTAGTTTATCTTCATCCTAGTACCCTCTAGTAGACTCTACTTTCTTCCATTGATCTTATTTCAACCTTTTAGAAGTGTTTTTTGGTAAAAATTGTGCTTGCAAGCCCCTAGGATGGACTCTCTGGCACTAGTGGAAGTTTCATCTAGAGACAGCACTGCAAAGCACACTTGGCTTGAGGACAGTCCTCTAAAGTGCACTCTCTCCCATTCAAAGTTGCACTGATCCTCCTTAGGACAAAAATCCCTCCTTTGAGTTGATTTTTTTGTCAAATTTCCTTCTGTTTCTGCTTGCTGAAAGGCCAATGATGCTTGTGTCTCTGGAACCAATTTGCATTTCCTTTGCCAGCCCTACTTTGTCCTTGATTCTTTAGTGTTTCTTAAATGATTTGTTTATCACTATCAAGTCATTGTCAAATTTAGTTTATAGTCGATTAATCCTTGTTCAAAAGAAAGTGTCATAAAAGTCTTCATTTCTTTCGAAAAGGAACTGTGGTAAAGTCTTCGTTCTTACAAAAAGATGATTGATTGTATCTACATTATTTTCCTTTTGTTCATTTTAACATTAAGGGAATTAAAAAGAAAAACATGCATCATGAATTGAAAAGTTTGTGTGCGCTCATAGGAAAAGTTTAGGGAAATTGCATTAGATTGTGCTCTTTACTCTTTGATTAAAATAAATCTGATTTCTCTATCCCTATTAGCTAAGGTTTTCATTGTTAAACTGAATGGAAAGGATGCTTATAATATTATTTGCATTCTATGAATTGCAAACATACATCACGTGGTGAAACTTGAAAGGAAAATGGTTAAGAAGTTCAACTTAAAATTCATCTGAATTAACCTAATGGAGCATTGTTAGCTAACACAAAACATTTATAGGTTCTAGGCTAGAGATGTGTTCCAGCGTCGTAAAACATAGCAGCTATCACTAACTTGTTTGTGATACATCCCGAGTGTGATACCTCATTCCATGTACATGAGTATATCGTAGCTCATCCACGTACCTTCGGGTATATAGGGCAGTGTTACAGTACGTAAAGTATATGGGAATGCTCTCATTGTGTGGTTTCACATTAGAATAAGCACTAATACAGATTAGGCCTCCACATAGTTTCAGGTATATATGGGAGGACAACACTAAGTTTCTATCCATCCTTAGGTAACCGAGTTAGCTTCCTTGTACATTGTGATACACCAAACACAACATTCAGGGAGATTGCCTGCTCGTATTGCGGTTTCACATTAGATAACGTTAATACGGATTGGGCCTCCACATACTTTCAGGTATATATGGGAGGACAACACTAGGTTTCTATCCATCCTTAGGTAACTGAGAAGGCTGTCTTGTACAATGTGATATACTGAACACAACATTCAGGGATATTTCTTTCTCGTACTTCATAGTTCGCGAGGAGGTATTTTGCAGTTCACAGTTGTTTGGTAACCATTTTTCCTAGATCATCCCTCTTTTGTTTTTTTTATGTTATTGTGATTAAAATAAAATTAATGACCGTGGATAAAATCCTCCACGCTCTCTCCTTAGTTGATCTTAGGTTGAGACATATGGCGACAAATCCAGAGTCCATTGATCAAGGAATTCCTTTTGATGGAAATCCTAGTCCTTTTCCTCCTTTTGGAAATATTGGTGCTCCTTATATGGCTACGTTATCCCTTCCAGGATTTACCATTGGCTTGCTAGTATGGTTGTTTTCAATATCCTTGGTTCAAAATGTCGTGATTTATCTGCAATTGAGTACTCCTCCAACTGGAAAAAATCAACCTCCAGTTGATCCTAAAGTTGACCTTTTGCCTTCTTCATCGGTTGTTTCTTCCTCCCCTTCTTCCTCTTCACTTGGTGAAATTATTGACACTAGTAACCAGGTGGCTAAGAATAAGAAGAAAGGGAAGAAGAAGAAGAAGAAGAAAATTCAGCAGGGGGGAACTAAGCAACCATTGCTTTGAATGCAACTTCTAATGATAAACTATTCGATAAGCCTCACAATGTTCGATATCCATGCAACATTGTATGGGAGGCCATCTTCTTCGAAATTGTCCTGATATTCCTTAGATCTTAGAAGAATGGTCTTCTCGGTCACTTCATCTTGTGTCATCAACTTCTCGAGATCATGCTGGTGACACACCATCAAATAGTGGTAGTAAATTTCATGGAAAGAAGGGTAAAGTTAAGTTTCCCTATAGGTTATGTGAAGGGAATCGCCCTATTCACCTTTGTCCCTATCTGGATGAAGCCAAAAATGTGTTGGATAACCATCCTGCTTCTCCGCAGTGATTTCCATCTAGTTACAGGAGACGCTCCATTAACCCTTCACTAGTTGATAAAGTGACTAACCCAAATCAATCATTGATCAAACCCACTCTCTCTGAATGTGAATCCCATGAGCCTATACCTGACCAATCATAGGTCAAGGAAACAATTGACCTGATTTCACCTTCATTTAATCGTACCTTTCCTGAAGAGAGTGAATATGATACCAGCTAGGTTCTTTTCATTTCTTCAGATTCCAATGAGCTTGGGGAAGTCCTCCTGTTCCATTAAGACAAGAGGAAAATCCTCCTGCTCTCATAACTCAAAGGGGTAATTCTCCCATTCTTACGGTATCCCCTCCAAGTAGTCTGGTCACTTCCTTTGATTGGAACCGACTGGCAAGATGTCGTCTTCCTTCTTATGTGCCTTTCCAGATCATAGTACATGTTTGTAATATGATTGTACCTGGCACTATTATAGATGAAGGTGCATCTGTGAGTATCCTTTCATCCACTACTTGGCAAGCACTTGGTTCACCGCCACCTGTGCCTGTTACCCAGAATCTGTTGGCTTTTAACAAAGGAACCAGTCAACCATTAGGGATCCTTCCTTAGTTGCCTATTTATTTGGGAGGAAATTTTTTTTATCTCAATGTGATGGTAGTCCTAGGCCCTTTAGATTACAATTTACTTCTTTGGTGCAACTATGTTTATGACATGGGATCTATTGCTTCAACACTCTTTCGGGTGATGTGTTTCCCACATGAAGGCAAAATTGTCACCATTGACTAGCTTTCATTTCCCAATCCAAATATGGCTTCCAGTCTACCATCTTACCTAAATGGTCCTTTTGTCTCAATGGTATCTTCCCTGCCACAGGTCAATTATGTGGCAACTCATTCCATGCCTACATCAACTGACGATCAATTCCATGATGTTGTGGAATATGTACTGGGGGCATTGGAACTAGATCTCTCTAATTGATTCCTTGCTACGGATCCCTTCCAGAGCATTGTTCTCTCATATGATGAGAACCTCTTGGAAGTCATGACCTCTTATGGGTCGTGATCAAGGAATATGAGGATAGTTCTTTGTCTTGTGTCAACTTTGTTAAAAAATGAAACAAGGAATATGAGGATAGTTCTTTATCTTGTGTCAACCTTGTTAAAAAATGAAACAAGGAATATGAGGATAGTTCTTTGTCTTGTATCAACCTCATTAAAAAATGAAACAAGGAATATGAGGATAGTTCCTTGTCTTGTGTCAACCTCATTAAAAAATGAAACAGGTCTATAAGGATAGTTCCTGGTCTTGTGTCAACCTTATGAAAAAATGAAACAAAGGGCAGAACATAGTTCCTTGTCTTGTGTCAATCTCGTTAAAAAATGAAACAAGGAATCAGAGCAGAGTTCCTTGTCTTGTGTCAAGCTTGTTAAAAATGAAACAAGGAATTTGAGCAGAGCTCCTTGTATTGTGTTAGGCTAATTAAAAAATGAAACAAGGTCCCCTAGAGAAAAGTCCCAATTTGAGTCTTTGAGTAAATCTCGTAAAATCCCAGTCAAGTATTTCACTTGATCTCGTAAATTAACCTTCATTCCATCCACCTAATAGCCATAAGTAGGCTACTTAGGTGAATGCAATGAAGCTTAGTGGGCATGCACCTAGAATCCAATCATCATGTTGGGGGCATGTAAACCAATCTCAAGCATAGTTTTTCATTTCAAGCTTGTGTAAACATGAAACTGAATCCAAGCATAGTTTTTCATTTCAAGCTTGTGTAAACATGAAACTGAATTCAAGCATAGTTTTTCATTTCAAGCTTGTATAAACATGAAACTGAATCCAAGCATAGTTCCCTATAGTTCAAGCTTGTGTAAAAATGAACCCATTTCCATTTTAACCCTCGTGATTGCCATTCTATCAGCCTCTTCCATCAGATGAGCCTTGGTTTTTCTCCTTCCATCATCACTATTTGCTTGGCCAATCATACACTTTCACTTGGTTGTTTTACCCTTTTGAGGAACAGTTGCAATGAGTGGTACTATTAGCCAGCCTCTTCACATAAATCAACATGTTTTGAGAAGTTCCAACATCGTCGGAACCAATTGCTATCTTAGAAACCACTCATTCCTCTAAGTGGAGTCCTCTTCAAGCTCTTTTTAGACTCTTGAAATATGAAAATATTGATGAGCACTTGTCCTTTTCAGCTTGTTAACGAATTAGAAACGACATCTACTCATGATAAGTTTAACCCTTTTCTGGACTGAGATAGATTATTTACGAAAAAGGAATATGTTGACTGAACATGGTCAATAGGTTCTCTCTTATATTGTTTTACACTTTTTTGGATTTGAGAGACAAATCTACGAAAAAGAACTTGTGGAGTTTTCTTTTTGTCCCTTTTCAAACTCTCTAAACATGAAAAGGACTGAGTTATCATTGTTGTTAAACGCGTTAAAACATCAAATAGCAAAAAACTTGTCCATCATGACAAGACCAAGTTTCACATTTGCCAGACTCGTTAAACCATCACATAGCGATGGATTCACCCAAAGGGTGGAATTATACAACAAGCATATGTTATCCTCCTCAAGCTTGATAAAAATAAAGAGGTACTGGTCAGTAATGACTAGGGAAAACGGGAAAAGGGGTAAACCACTTTATGGCAGCAGGTCACTCTTGAACATGACACTTTCACTTCATCATTATGACTATATGGGTTGGGTTATCTGCTTGATGGTCATCATACCATCCATTACTTTTGTTTTGGGTCAATGCTGCCAATTCATTTAGTGTTGCCGCCATGTTTAAGAGAAGTCACATAGTTAAAATTCATCTTTTTCAATACTCATAAACCTTCATTTTCATGACTGCCATTCCTGAACCTTGTGTCGTCAGTCAAATTCCATCTGCAAAATCATTACACTCATTTCATGTCGTTGATGTGGGATACATCAAGGCCCTCCTGCGATGAGTCGCTTCTTATCGACATCAACACACTATCCAAGAAGTTGAATTAGAAACACCCTTCCAGTACCTTGAGGCTTGCATACATCAATGACAGGTTTCTCACTTCTGGCGATAGGTTGACATCACTGGCCTTCAACTGAAAGACTTTGTATGGTGTTTGAAATCAAAACATCCATTCACACCATGCAGAATGTACTGCAATACCTTGAGGATCATTATCATTATCTGTGATTTTTCTCGCGTCTATTAACGACTTACATCATTGGCTGGTAATCAAACGATGCCTTCCCATGTTCGACTTTAGATCACATATTCACATGGCTAGACTCGTACTTCAATGAACGATTGAACAATATAGAAGACCCTAGATCAAGTTTCATCCATCCGGGCCACGATTTCAGGAAAGAACCAAATCATCCGTACAATGGCTTTACATTCATGGTCATCCGATCATGGGTCTATATCTGTAGATGACTATCTATGTACTTGTAATGAAAGTTTATATGCTGAGCATGGGCATGCCTTCCCTCGACAATTCATGAGAAAAATTCAAAATATCATGATATTATGTATTGTAATCGACGCAAGTCACCATCCACTTTGGAACTTGCTCATCACATCATAAAGCATATCACTCGACATTATTATTTTCAACTTCATGCTTTAGGGGGAAGCTGTTACACTGAAATTTGTCACCATGACTATCTGCAGTTAATATGGCTCCATCAATAGTCATATTATCCTCCTTGTCAAGCCTTATACCTCTGTTCTTCATGTCAAACTTCAAAAAAGAGAGAAAGTCATTAAAAAACATGTTTATCTCTGGGTACGCAGGTTCTCTCTACCTTGCCTACATGTACGCATCCCAAGCTCATTGTACCTACGTACTTGTATGCTCTGTAAGTCAAGGGATGGGTGCGTACTCCTGTAAAGGTCAAAAGGCGCGAGCTCCATCTTAAAAAAGTTACCTGTGGTCACTTCTAGAGCTTTCTAGAAGAGTGTTTGACGTGTATTGAGCGCCTCTAGATGGTTCATGCATCCCTATGA
>APFE031427462.1:40857-69268 GCA_000404065.3 Pinus taeda
AAGCTTTGGTCTATCGGACCTAAAGAAATGAATTATTTAGTTTGATTTAAGATTTTATTCCTATGCTCAAAAATCTTGGAGAGAAGCCTCCCCAACTCACTGTAATTTTGACAATGTAAAAGGCTAGGAAGGTCAGTATTGCAACAAAGACTTTGAAATTGAGATATAATGTGGTTGTACATGGGGCACTCTAAGAGGAAGTGATTTTCATCCTCGATGTTTGTATTCTCACAAAGATGGCATAAGCTTTCTGTCTATGGTGTTTTAGGAACTACCCAACGATCCGTTTCACTATGGAGATCATGAGAGTTCGTTCTAATCTTGGCTATATTAATTTTCTTCTTTGAGCTAGTTAAAACAGAGAGATACTTTTGATCTTCTAGGGTGGGGTTGATGACCTCCTTATAATATCTTAATTTTCTTTTAACTACTAAATCTTTCTCACCCACATTTTTTCTTTGAACTTAGAAGTAACAATATTTTTAATGTTAAGTAAGATTAAATAAGATTAAAATGAACATTAATTCTTAATAGGTATTAATTATAAATCTCTAAGAATTTCATAAATTTCTAAGGATTTTTGTTATATTGTATAAACTCAATTATAAATTAAATTAGTTGGATTTAAACAAATAATATTAATTATTATAAAAATTAAAAATTTTATAAACTACACATTTATTAATTAAATAAATTAAAATAATATTAATCACAATTAAAATCATTTCTTATTAAATGACTTAACTATAAAATTATTAAGTATTTATATTTAATTAATTAATTAACCTAATCTAAAACATGTCAGCTACCATCATTCCCATTCTGTCACACTTCTATCTATTCATCCCATTGAGATCTAGCTTATATATATCTTTGATTTATCTTGATGATGAGCCATAGTGGATGGCTCGAAACGTCGATTTAAATAATCATGGATGCGATAATCCTGGAAGAAGAAAACACTACACAAAAGACTAATCATAGAAGCCTCAAAACAATAATGAATCTGAATACACAAGAAACTATGGTGCGTTGGTGTTTCTCTAGCAGTTATCCGCTCATTGTACCAATTGCTCCTGTGTCCTCTATTGCTTTTGGTGAATTCCTCTTTGATGATGTCCAATTCCAATGCAATGAACATTTATCCCCAATGTTTTTCTGAGCCAAAGGGAAGCTCCACATGTAACAACCAAAAATTAACCTCAAATATATTATTGGGGGCCAAAATGTAGTAATTATATTACAAGCCAAGAAACACTGCTCGTTAATCATCTTCCTTTTAATATTGATCAATAATTTCTTTGCATGATCATGTAATACTAAAGTGTCAAATAGGGACATTTAAAGTTAGTCATCCATCAATATCACCTTTGAGAGTGCTTAGTAGTTAATTCTTCAAATTAGACACATAGTAGATCACCAACTTCAAGGATAACAATATAAACACAACAAAAATGAAATTAAAAGAAATGCTAGGAAGCCAAATGCGATTAATATTGAGTCAAGAAAATACCAAGCCCTTCACATTAGCAAGGCATTCTTAGGCACTAAAATAGAAAATCCTTCCATTGCATCATTTTCACCTTTTCTTTAATTTCTTTAATTGAGAACATAACTTTCATGAAACAAAAAAAAAATCATTGAAAAGGTTACCAAAATCCTAACAAATGCTCGAGTTATTGTCGTATCAATTAAATAGAAAGGAAAATCATTCGATATGCTTTTAACTTGTGGAATATATTGAAGAATCTGAAGCTTTCTCATCCCCTTATCCTAATCAAATTGTAATCCATGGGTTCCAATCAAGTAATCGATTACCCTCCAAGATAGTTAAGAGATCAGTTTGGAGAAGGAATTATAGAAGCATTGGGATAGAAGAAATGGAATTAACTAGGAGGAAAATCAAGCACTTCAATGGGTGCTCCAAAATATTTGAACACCATTGAAAATGATTTTGTACTTCCTCTACACATTTTAAAACAGAAACCATTCAACTACATCTAATTTATTTTCCACCTTTCTGTAATATGTAATTCTCTGAGCAAGAATAGAGTATTCATAACTGTTGTCATGAAAGAGGACTTTTCATAATCCTAATAAGTTGCGCTCTAACAAATAACCAATTCCATGTAGTGAATAAATCTTGCATGGTAGATTTCAATGATTAAAATGACAACTTTATTCTTCATCTCATTACAACAAAAATAAATTCAACCCTAACTAGTTGGGATCTAACAAATCAAGAATTTCATGTAGTAAAGTAAACTTACATGGTAGATCCCAATTATTTGAAATGCAAAAATTTATTCTTGATCTTATTACAACATAGATAAATTCAAGAGTACATATATATTTCCTTAGTTGAGACAAACTTTGAACAGATTATGAGATTTCATAGAAATATAATGATACGATTTACCTATAGGACATGCGAGAGCTATCTACATCTAACACCCATCACTGGACAATAGTGTTATTGAGACACCATCTCATGACATTAGAATCATGTAGATAGATAGTGTTATAGAGATACCTTGCAACACCTATTCAACACTACCTTCAAGCTTCAAATTCATCAATTGATTTACTTTAGTAGCAAATTTTACTGGGATTTCATTAAATACAACCCAACAAAAGCCATTTATGACAGTTGTTGTTGCCTTCTCTAGATATATCCCTCTCTGGAAATAGAATAATTGATATTCCCCAATTTTTGAGGTACTTGCTTCATGTTCAACATGGGCTATTGGGTTCTTCAAGTGGAAAAGGTTTCAAATATTAGATGTATAATGGAAATAAACATGAAATTAAAGGTTGCTCCTAAAGTCTCTTGGGTGAATTATAAAACACCATCTACTTAAAAAATGATATATGGTAGTAACAAAAACCTACCCAAGATCCCACTTAAGAATTCAAAATGTTTCAAATAAGAGATGTCTTAAACAATATCAACTATTTAATTGCATAATCACACTAAAATAGACAAATCTTTAAAATGTTGAAAAGTGTAAAAAAGATGGAGTTGGAATATAATAGTTATGTCACATAGATATAGCTATGTAAAATGTAACTTATATCTAAAACACATAAACGAAACTTCCATAGCTACATGAAATGTAACTTCTATATAAAAAATTGGATTTGGAGTATTATAGTTACGCCAGGGTAGAAACATGTAAATGTAAGTTCTATAGCTACATGAAATGTAACTTCTATATAAAAAAATGGATTTGGAATATTATAGTTACGTCAGGGTAGAAACATGCAAATGTAAGTTCTATAGCTACATGAAATGTAACTTCTATATAAAAAAATGGAGTTGGAATATTATAGTTACATCAGGGTAGATATAGCTACGTGAAATGTAACTTCTATATAACATTCTAAATATCCTTTTTTCAGTCATTTAAGAGACTAACATTTTTTTATCTTCGATTATTAACTTAATACTCCACCAAACATAGCATTGAATTAGTTCTTCACCAACCAAGGGGAAATTTTAAATCAGTGTGAAAATGCTTACTCATTCCCCTGCCATATTTTTGATATTTTATTTATGTGTGGATTTAAGCTAGTGTAATGTAACTTCTACATATTTGACAATTTAAATGTAAAAAATTACCCAGATTGAAGTTATACAACCAACATATGAATATAAAGATACAACATGCATGAGTTATAAGTAATATGATGTTTACATGTTATATCAAGACAACTTTTTCTCATCTCATTAACTCTTATCTTATAGTTGGTGATAGATATAGCCTTTAAAATTATGAGCCATCCTTGTCATATCTTATATTTAATGATGAGTATAGATTTTAAAAGCATCAACCTTGTTTATTATTTTATGTACGGTCAATTTAAATGGAAGTGCTCATAATTTTATTCAGTTCAATATTATCTTGTACAATTGGAAATAAAATGATATAGGGGTGGTGTTTCTAGTGATTTTCAAACTTGTTTTAATTACCTAAATTTAGCATATTTAAAATAAACAAGGGTGGTGTTTCTAGTGATTTTCAAACTTGTTTTAATTACCTGAATCTAGCCTATTTAGAGTAAATAGTTGCACTGACCATCTTATTTTGAAGTTAGTAATTTTACTCGAGGGCATCCTTATGACATCCGCCATCTTTGGAAATTATGAAATATTAGTAGTGTCTTGCACTAAATAGACAATGTTGGCATAAAATAATTTATTGTGCTTTTTACTCTGCGTCACAAATTTATTGATTTTTTATGATTCTTGGTTTCATGGTGTTTCTAGTGATTTTCAAACTTGTTTTAATTACCTAAATTTAGCCTATTTAGAGTAAATAGTTGCACCGACCATCTTATTTTCAAGTCAGTAATTTTGCTAGAAGGCATCTTCATGACATCCACCATCTCTAAAAATTATGAAATATTAGTAGTATCTTGCACTAAATAGACAATGTTGGCATAGAATATTTTATTGTTTTTTTACTCCATGTCACAAATTTATTGATATTTTATGATTCTTGGTTTCGATTTCCATGCTAAGATTGGATTCATCATGTATACTAGGACTTTTAGTTGTGCACACATCATATTGCTCACTTCTAATTGTATAAAAAACATAGAGTATGCATAATGACATGTAGTGACATGTGTGTGTCTATTTTACTCAATCATATGCTTGATTTTTTAACCCATTCCAATCCTACCACAATGAAATTAAGAGACACAAGGACACAAGAAGGACTATCAATAAATGAAATTAGAGATTTTAGAATGCAGCTCAAATTGTACTTGAATGTAACAATAAGTATTTGCGGCTGCCTGGTCAACATGAGCATTGAGTCACATTGTGAAAAATTCCTTTCATTATGAGAATTTGGTTGTACCTGGACTAATCCTCTATAGTAGTCCCTTGACTTGCCCATAGATATAATTTTAGAAACAATCCTACTCCTACAATTCTTCCCTATATGGATCATCTTTGTCCCCTCCTATTGATACTTATTTTTCAAAGCAATATAATAGAAATCTCTAATTGCATCATCGCCTTTCAAAACAATGCTTGAGTATTTTTAGGTGATTGTTGAACTAGTCTCTACTCAGTTCCACGAAATCCTTGATTTGTTTCCATCGGACAAATCTCTTTTCGTAATAAAATTATATATCCCAGATCTGTATTCCTCGTTCTCGATATACCAATTCTTTACAATGAATACTTTATCGTTGCTCCCTTGGTGCAATAGAGATCAACTAATGTGGCATGGAGATGATCGGTGTCATAAAATGGTGCAGTGTATCCTTCAATATATGTTACAAAATTCCTCTCACCTCATACAACTCCTCTCATATACAACAATAAGAGTCCTCTCAAACTGCTTATTCTCCATCTCATTCATCCTAAAATAAGTGGATATTTCCATGGGTGACAAAGTGTTCTTGGGGATTTAATAGAAGGAGCTATCACTAAAAAAAATACAATGTAGCATGATAGTTATCAACATGAGGAACAAGCTTTCCAAACTAATTCCTAGCTAGATTATGGTACTCTTGAATTACCTCTTATAATGAACAAAATATAACCTCAGCTGCCTATAGATTCTACCTATGCATGGTAGCAATCAAAATACTATAAAAAACAACATCTACAACAATGTTGGTCAATCTCTTCTTCTAGTCAAGGGCATACCCAACTTTAAAAAGTATCAAGCAGGTCAAGATCCACCTCATCCATGCTCCTCTTCTTCTTCGACTCTCTCTGTTTAGGTTCAGAATAATAGCAAAGGTCTTGGAAATTGATGGGTGGGTAAAAGTTATCAGACCATTTGGGTTCTTCCATTTTTAATCATTGTCTGTAAGCATTGAGTCTAAATTGCAAAAGCCATTTAGGTTCCTTCTTTTTAGGTGAAATTAACCTAAGATTTGGAGAGTTGTAAGGTTTAATGAATCTAAGTATATTCTACTTAAAATATTGTAACATGGTTTAAAACTGTAGGCATTGAGATTAGAATCTAAGGATGAAACAAAAAATGTTTTATGTTCATGATTACAAGAAATTTTAATTTCATGTAACAAAGTTTGAGGAAGGTTTAGTATTTGAATCCTACCAAAAAATTTGCTTGCATCACTTGAACCCTTTGAATTTGGGCATGGTAGAGTCCATTACACAAACAATCAACCACTAAAAAAAAGGGTGAAGATAAAAAATAAAATTTCATGCATTCTGACCCTAGAAAAGAGAGGGAGGAGTGAACTGATCTGTATAATAAGGACATGCAAAATGGTTACTTGTCCACTGTCTTTTGATGAATTGTTGGCCACAATCAAGATCTGCATTATCATAATCATTAAACCCCTTGTACAATAAGGACATGGAAAATGCTTGTGCATTGTCTTTTGATGAATTATTGGCCGCAATCAAGATGTGCATTATCATAATCATTAAATCCTCAACTCTAGATGAAATTTATGCTTTGATCATATAAACCCTCGAAATTGTTTACCCGTAACAATAAAAATCATCTTTAGTAAAAAGGAAGAACTCTCCAGAGTCCAAATTCATACCCATGTACAAATGGCCAAAATCTCCACGCCAAATGACCTTGCCCTTCCTCCATCTAATCTTTGATTCTCTCCTAAGGTGTTTCCCATGCAAACTCCATCTGGGGTTCGAATCCCATGAAATCCATAGATCACGTTGATAGTCATACCCATGTACAAATGGCCAAAATCTCCACGCCAAATGACCTTGCCCTCCCTCCATCTAATCGTTGATGCTCTCTTAAGGTGTTTCCCATGCAAACTCCATCTGAGGTTCGAATCCCATGAAATCCATAGATCACGTTGATGGTCTTCCTTCTTCTGGAATTTCCACGTAGATATCAACAAGGCAGAGAAAAACGAAGTGCTACAATGTGATGTTGTAATTTGTGAATATTTTTTAATAAGAATTTGTTATTTTAGAAGAAGTTAAAAATGATATTGGTTTGAGTGTAAATATTTAAATATGGCCTCAATTAATAATAAAAAGTTAAATTAATAAAAAAAATAAAATTCAATTTGTTATATTTTGATTTTGTTATTAATTAGCTTTATTACAATACCATGGGCCAATACTACAAGTCAAAAAACCATAACTTATTTCACAACCAAAATATTTTATAACAATATGACAAGATTATTAACCAGATATTGATCCCCACATTACGGTAGATATTATTAACTTGTAAAAAATAACCTTTGTTACAATACCATGGGTCAATAACATGGATTATCAATACCACATGCCCAAAAAAAATAAATTATTTCACAATCAAAATATTTTATAACAATATGATAAGATTGTTAACCATGGATATTCACTTGTCACATGACCATGGAAATTTACTTGTAAATAGGCTTTGTTACAATACCATGGGCCAATACCATGGCTTATCAATACCACATGCCAAAAATCCGTAACTTATTTCATAGTAAAATATATTATTTTAATCTTAATTTACAAGATTTTAATTGAATGGAAAATGTCACAATTTGAGTATAATCTAATAAAAATTAAGCTAAGCATTCTTCTCTCTCTCTCTCTTCTCCCCTCTCTCTCTTCTCTCTTCTATATATTATATATATATATAATATATATAAATATATATATATATATATATATATATATTATATATATATTATATATAAAGAACCTACATAGATCTATCTTAGCTAAGGATCCAAGGGATGAGAAGAAGCAAATTGACTAATTATAATAGATTAAATATAGTGCATGATTTTTTAAAGTTTTTCATTATTTTATTTTCTTTGACAAGATTGATCCAAAATATAGGTTTAATATTTTACAACCAATTAACTTTTTAAAGTTAGATAATTTCTTAAGCACAATAAAATGTGATCAAATTTAAGAGAAAGTTGTGGAGGTGGCAGAGAGAGGGAGGAAGATAATGAAAAACTTGGAGGGTAGGGAGAGAGAAAGAGAGAGTGATGGGGGGAGAGAGGGTGATGTGGGAGAGAGGAAGTGAGAGGAAGGAAGGAATAGAGAGAGAGGGAGAGAGAGAGGGAGAGAGGAAATAACAAATACATAAAGAGATATAGGTGGAGAGAGAGAGGAGTGAGAAGGGAGAGATAGAGAGAGTGAGGGAGAGAGGAGAGGAGAGAAGAGAAATAAGAGGAGAGGATATAGATAAGGAGAGAATAGGAAGGGAGAGAGATGGAGACATAGATATGGAGAAGGACAAGGATGGGGGAGATAGTAATAGAGTTTTAAGGAAGATAGAGAGAGAGGGAGAGTGATCTAGGGGGGTAGATAGAGGCAGGTGGGAGATAAGGGATAGAGAGGAAGGAAGATAAAGATGAATATAGAGAGATGGAATTGGAGGGGGTAGGAGAGGGAGGGAGCAATAAAAACATAGAGGGAGAAAGGTGGAGAGAGAGAGAGGGGGTGACAAGGGAGTCATGGAGAGAGATTGATGGAGAGAGGAGAACAGGCAGGAAGAGAGAGAAGTATATATATAGAGAGGGAGAGAAGGGGAAGAGAGAGATAGATAGAGAAGGGGAAGAGAGGGAGAGAGGGGGTGTGTATGTTTGGGGGGTGAGATAGAGAGAGGGAATAACAAAGAGAGACAAATACAAATATAGATATTATATAGTATTATATAACCAACCTAGATCCATATTAACCCTATAACTATCAAGTGCCAAGAGGGATCCAATCTCTTGAGGTACAAACATTTCCTCAAGTTTTGCACTAGAAAAAAAAAAATTGCAGCTCGAGAGATTGGATCCCTCTTGACGCTTGATATATTTGGGGTTAAGATGGATCTAGGTCATTTAATATGAAATTAAAGTAGTATTTATTTGATATTATAGTCTTAAAAATTAAAATTTATCTTCAAATTAATTTGACATTGGAACTAGATCTAATTAGATTCAATGAATATATTTTTCAAAAATACATAAAACATTTTTTTTATTAAAAGATATATTTTTACAATTACAAATTAGTAGAGATAAATAATGCAAAGTTGGCTCACCTATACAACATGTGAGGATGAAGAAGTGTTTAAGGAAGGATAACCATTCAACCAATCTTTAACAACCTTTCAATCCCCTATCACTTGTAAGTTTATATTTCTTGACACAATTAAGATGACTAACATAAAAACCTAATTCATATTATTGTAGTACTTGTTAGGTAGTTTTATTTTTGTTCTTAGACTAAATTAGTCATTCGTGTTAGCCATTTTCAGTTGTATTACTTATTAGCTAGTCACATATGTTAATCTGTGACTAAATTAGTGATTTATGTTAGTCATTTTTAGTTTGGTCACATAAGATTGCTCATTTTTGGTAGTATTTCCCTTGGAAAAGTTGTGGTGACTAACTTTTTTAGTCACCTAGTCACTAATATTTCATTTTCTACTAGTGCTTGTTGTGCTTAGATGCTCCTTGAAATACGGTGGAAACATCCTCTCCCTCCATAGATAACCTTATAAATTTATTGATATCATGGACATGTATGGGATATTCCTTATCTAGTGACACCAACCCCTGGTGAATTATACGGATTAAAAACTTGGTACACTTGGAAACCTCTCTAGTAGTTCTAAACACCAACAATTCACTAAGAATAGGGAGGGTAGATTGTTGTAATAACTAGATTGAAGGATTTACTTGTGGAAAAAACTCTCCTAATATCACTAGGGTGAAATCCATGTACACTTATAATTTTAGATCCGGAAAGAGGGAAGCATTAGTGAAATTATAGCAATGAGAATGGATTTCTCATATTTTCCCTACAAGTCATCAATAGAATCAACTCAAGGATTAGATAATTCATGAAGGATAGCATATTTAAGAGCACAACCCATATTCAAATTCTTGCAACAATAGACACAAGTAATGGGTGGACAATAGCAGAAAGTAGAAACTAAAGGCTTAGAATCAGACGCTAGGGTAGCAACTCAACCAAGACTCGAAAACAAATGAATGACAAGGGTGTGACTCATAATACTTATAGAGAATTCCCATCAAATCCAAAAAAAAATTCCCAATTAGGAATTTAATAAAACAAATAAATAAAATAATGACAAAAAAAAAACCTTGATTAAGAAAATTGATTGTGAGAGAAACCCATATCCTAAGGTACCAAAGCATCTTCAGAGAAACTAGACAAACTCAAAACACTAAAAGTACGATGGACATAAACCAAAAAATGATTTCCAACTCAGGAGACTCAATCATGATACCATGTATGAATCAACATAATGGACACAAAATTAAAGAACTTAGACTTAAAACTAAGTGACACATATTATACCTCCCTGACCATAATTAGTTGCAGTATAACACAATAGAAAAGTAAAAGACTACTTGATGCAACTGGAAGAAACCAAAATTAATGTAAAACAACTGAAAACATTAAATAAGTACTAACTTAAGACCTTATCTATGCTCCTAGATAGAGAGAAAAATAAATATATGAGTTAAGGGGCATCGTAGGGTTTCGGATGAACACCATTCACCCAACCATGCTAAAGACTAGCATCAAATTGTATAGGTTTAATAGTTCCTTAATATTTAATTTCCACAACTATGAATGGCCTTGACCAATGCATTTGGAGTTTCCCAGGATGTTTCAAGTAATTTTTTTCATAGTGAAGAACTTGATCCCCAATACAAAAAAATAAATTATTCTTGATATGTAGTCATGCCATGCCTTCTGCCTTTGCTTTTAAACACTTTAATAAAAATGTGTTAGAAATAAATTTTCATATAATTCCCATAGCCATTGGATTCATTCCAAAACTAAATCATAATCTATCATATTGGTGTCTCGTTCAATGTATAAATTAGGAATAAGAAATTATGCAATGACTAGAACTTCTTTTCCATATACTAACTAAAATGAAGTCTACTTTTGTAATCCCTTGGTAGTAGTCCTATAGGCCTAAAGTGTTGCAAAAACTCTCTCATCCCAATCATCTCTATTATTTGAGAATACTTTGGTGAGACAATTCTCTAGAATTTTGTTAAATTCCTCCATTATACCATTGGCCTATGGATGGTATTGACTGCTCTTATGGCGTTATTGTCACTACAGCAAATACCATCCAACATTTTTCTTACACTTAAATTTTCGATCCTACTTATGATCTCATGATCTATCACATCAATTTGTCCACTGTTTCTTCATGGTCGGTTGATGTTTTTCTAAGTGATCAAGTTTTCTTCCAATAACCTAAGGGTTGAAGCCACTTGCTTACACATGCCTAGCCTTTTGATGCATTCTCAAGTGCACCCTCTTCTGGAAAGTTTAGTAGTAAATGTTTACTCTTGAAGATAGGAATTGCATAATCCTTTAGATTACTTCCTGTATAGTATTTGGAAGTAGTGCATATGTAGTCCATAGATACAGTAACTACACTGTGCCCACTGATAGTGACTGTGCAGCTCTCGATGATAGTCACTATGCAACCCTTGCTAATAGTGACTACATAGTTCATAAAGACAATTATTGTGAAATTCTTGTTGAGATTTGTTGTGAAATATTGGTTGAAAATGAGAATGAAATATTGTGAGTCAATTATCCTCTCACTCTTAGTTGCAATTGTATTGTCGTTATAGTGAGTTTCCTCAACTACCTCTTTTGCCCGCTTTTTCTTTCATAAGAGTCACTTTCACTTTTACGACTATCATTTTTTCTTGCTTCCACTTTAACAAGTGTTTCTGTTTGTTTTTATTCACTCTATCACCTACTGCTTTCACTTTTTCTAGATTTTGCAAGTGTCATTTTCACTTTTCTTGTCGTTGCAAGTGTCGCTTTTAATTGTTTGCACTCCTAATGTGTTGCACTTTGGTGCATCACTAAAGGTATATCTAGTGCAATCTACTACATCAATTGATCATATATATTATAAGAATATGTGCTAGAAAAATTCCCATAGCTTAGTTAAATTTTTGGTTGCAGTCAACACTTCTGTTGTATCTTCTATTTTAAGTGTCGCAAAGTTACGTTTCAACTATTTCACTTAGAAATAAGGGTCGCTTTGTTGTCATTTCAAGGTATGCATGTGAATTTTAAGTAATGTGCATTCTCTTAGCTTGTGTTCATGCTATCTAAGTGTGGGATCATTGCTTCAAGATTTTTTTGCATATTTTATTCTCTCATGTCCTATTGATCCCACACTTAATCATTTTTGGAGCTTTCAATCTCTTTTAAGCTTTCTAACTCTCTCCTAGAACTATGCACTACACGATATTGAGTCAAAGTGAAGCACTCTTGCATCCTAGAAGTACACATTGCATAATCACTGGCTCCAAGGACTACACATTGCATAATCTCAGTGTGAGTCTCCACCTCTTTTCCCTGAAAGTTGTGTAATCCTCCCTTCGAGTTACTTCCACTGTGCACTGCGCAGCCTCAGTCAATAGTCAAGTGTCACTACCTCCTTTAACTACAAAACTACACAATCAATTGGCTCATTATTCCCTGAATTGCGCATTATGTAATCATAGTGAGAAAGGATGCCTCACTACATCACTGTCTCCCTCAACTGTACAATTTTGTCTTACAGTCACTCAACCATTGTGAATTACATAATCATAGTGACTAGACCTTCATCACTTCCTCATGGAACTGTGTAGTACATAATCCCAGAGCCTCCTTCTTAGTCATGCACTCTATCCTAGGTTCACTCAGTGAATTACATGAGGAAGTTAGACTAGGATATTTCTATATTGGTGTCATCTTATCATTAATGAATTTCATCTGTAGGTACCATATCGTGACATGATAGGATGATCCTCAAGGAGTATGACAAGGAGATCATGCAAGAACACACTTGTGAAGCTGAAGATACAAAGGGACTATCAAGCAAGAAGGGGAAGGGACATTAGATCATGACAAAAGATTGAAGATCAAAATCACAAGGAAGATTCCATGTCATCCAAGCTCTAGGAGGATGAAGATGAAACACATGCAATAATTATCATGAATATACAAGGGAGGCCATTAAGGAAAGGCTACAAGATATCAGTTGTAAAGAAGAAGAAAAATAAATAACCATCATGAAGGACATTGTTTCATGGAAAATTTTCTTCTACAGACAAAAGTGAACTCCCTAGACCTAGTGGCTTGATATAGAAACAACATAAACAAAAGACTTGTGCTTTCCTTGGAGAAATTAGAATATGGGGGAAATACTTACCTTGAGTCCAATGTAATTTCTCTTCTTCTCCCTACTTGTGAAATTTAGCTCCAACTCCAAATGCTATAAATGGAACTTGCAAAACAATTATAACAAGCAAGAGAAATAAAAGATACAAATAGCATAGAATAATATCTCCAATCAATGAGTAAAGAAGGCATTGGAATACATATCCATCTAATAGATATAAATATAGGAAAACAAATATTTTTTTATTAATGAAATGTAGGAGAATATTACAACCCTTTTTTAGATATTAACCATGTAGATGTCTCCCACCAAACTTGTCCTTCCTTAGCCACAAAGAAATCCTTCAATAAAAACTCAAGGATTGTAATGGATCCTTAGGTAAAAAGTAGCATCATTAGGGCATAGCTAAGAGTCTCCAAAATCCAAACCAGACTCTATGGGAGGCAATGAATTTATAGGGTAAAAAGAGTAGTTTGGGTTTTACCAATCTAGGAATTAGATCCACTTATGAGGGAGGATAATCTCTAGGGAAAAGAGATAAGACATCAAGGATAGGGTTTCAAGATATCAATCAATAGTAAATTGTTAAAACCACTTTAGAAGCTTCTTGAGAGAAAATATTCAAAATTAGTTTTTTATTTTTCCTGAAATTCTAGAACCATCACACTTGCAGTGAAGGAAACATGCATTAGTCAATGCAGTTTCTTAGTTATGAAACATGCAATAATGCATGTTTCTAGAAGAGAAAGTGTGATGGGTAAAAAAATCTAGGTTTTTTAGTCGATTAACTCATAAAACTTGGAATTTTAGGAGAGATAATGCTTAAATCTTAGTGAAGGGATGATTACAAGGTGTCAAAGATGTTGATTGATTTGTTGTCCAGGCCATTTGAGTAGATGTGACAAAATGACATGTAATATATTTCCCCCTAAAGTATAAAGTTGTAAGTAGTTGTTGAGGACTGAAGCGCTTTAATTTGTGACAAGTGTGGATCAAGAAAAGGTTGGTTGAGATCATCATTTGTTACAATACATAATCATCATGAGATCATTGCATAAGTAGAATTACCCATACTCAACCTATAAGAAAATATTAAATGTACAATAATCGAAGTCATGTCCACTGATGAAAAATGGTGGACCCATGCTTGGATGAATTTATGAATGATCATAACCATCATACTTTGTAATCTTTTATGAATCCTGAAATTGTAGCCCAAATGGATGAAACTAGATCTGGGGTATTCTACCTCGTCTGATAGTACAAGTCTAACCATGAGAATAAATGAGTTGGAGTCGAACATGGTAGACACAATTTTATTACTGATCAATGATTTAAGTTGTTAACAAATGCGAGAGGAATCACTGATAATGATAATGTCCCTCAAGGTATTACAATACAATCCATGACGTGTGAATAGATGAGTTGAAGTTGAAAACCACACAAAATATCTTGGTGGAAGGCCAATGATGAAAACCTATTATCGGAAGTGAGGAAACTTGCAATTGAGGTATGCCAGATGCAAGGAATTGAAGGGAGTTCCTAAGTAAACTTCCTAGATAATGGACTAATTTCGACAAGAAGTGACCCATCACAGGAGGGCCTTGATGTATCACCCATAAATGACACGAAACAAGTATCAATATTTGAGATAGAATGTAATGATGTAAACTAGGCTCAGGAGAGGTAGACATGAACTAAGGATTTATATATTGTAGAAAATTTCAAATAATGGTGGACTTTCTCCTAAACATATCAGGGACACTGAATGGAGTTGGCAACATTGACTCAAATACCCATGATGAATGTGTGATCAACACTGTGGAAAATGGATTCCCCAAACCAAAGATGTCATGGAGATGATGTGAAAGAGTGTCATGTTAAAGAGCGACTCACTTCCATTAATAGGTTTGGTGATCTCTTTCCCCAATTTCCTAACCATATCTCGCCAATATCTCTTTACTTTTGACAAGAATGAGGATGATGACATATGATTGATCTATAATATCATCCTTGGGATGAATCCGTTTGAGTATTTTTAATGAACCCTAATAAGGAGTGGTTTGGTCTCATCATGCTTGACGAGTCCATCATCGTTTAATAGTTTTATGAGTCTAGTGAAGGTGTAACTCGACTTCCTTTTCATGTTTAGAGAGTTTGAAAAAGAGGTGAAAACTAAAACTCCAAGATGTTCCTTTTTGTAAATTTGTCTCTTGGGATCGAAAAGGCATAAAATAATACCCAAGAGAACCCTTTAGCCATGTTCGACTAAAGTATTCATTTTTCATAAATAGTTGATCCATTCCGGAAAATGGTTAAACTTATACTAGGTAGACGTATTTTCATTTATTTAAATGTGTTCGCAAAGACAAGGGCTCAACAATATTTTCACGTTTTGGGAGTCATAAAAGAGCTTAAAGAGGACTCCAGGGGGTTCTTTTTTAATAGATTTAATGAGCCTGTAAAAGCGATAAAAGTGTACTCATTAAGCAAAATGACTTGTATTCAACTTATAATCTGCATTAGATCTCTCAATTACCATTTAACCTTCTTAGAAGATCATAAAAACTTTAAAAATACATGATACATGGAAAAATTAGGTCAGAAACATTAAAAAATATTAAAATAATGCATTATTTTGACCATAAAAAGTGAAAATGTAATTTCATTTCTTACCATTTTCGTTTTACCAAGTTGAGTGAGCTCTGAGTCATTTTTACCTTCAATCTTAAGCTGTTGATTGCATCCAATATTATGGACCATTTCTAGTTTTGTGAGTTCTAGGTAGTATTTTTATCCTTTCTCTTCATTTTTATAGTTTTCATTTCTCATTTGATGTATTCTTTGGGAATTTTATTTTTATCTTTTAGGATTAAAAATTTTCCCTAAAACCATTGTACTCCTCCTTTATCAGGAGGCGTGATGGGTTAGTAAAGTAAAAAGTAACTAAGGTGACCCATTGCATGCACCAGTGAGGGTGAGTGCAATGGGCCGCTTTGTTCAAGAAAAGACAATGTGATGGGTGCAACAAGGGTTTCAAAAATTTAGTTTTGAGTTGGTTTTTCTCCCAAAAAAATTCTAATTTTTGATCTTGTGTGTATGTCATGTTATTTACAGGTGTTTTACCAAAGGGAAAATGCCTTTGACCTAGAGAGACAAGGAGCATGAAGCTTAGGACATGGTTGTTGCCAATGATCCAACATCTGTAGAAGCTTTTATAAACTGTGGGCTTCTAAAGTTTTTTATGATTCTAGGCATGAGGGCCCAATTGGAATTACTAGAATATTTGGTAAGATGTTGGGAGACATAAGGACAATACTACAGGATTGGAGTACACATTGTCACAATACATGTCGAAGACATCTACTTCCTGACAAGGATGTCACAAAGAGGAGTTCCCATTTCATTATCTAGATTTAGGAGAGGTGGAAAGACATTGAAGGATTACATTGTTGTTCATTTTCAACCTCACTATAAAATAACTAAGGATGGGAAACCTGAGAGAAGGGATGTTATGAAACTTCCCCTCAAGATAATCCTTTTTACTATTACTCGACTAGATGGAAATGTTGCTTTACACTTTGCTGCCAAGACCTAGATGTAGTACACCTTGGAAAGCTTGGTGCCTATAATGTTCAATTGGAGTGAAGGGGTTTTCGTCAATCTCAAGAAACAACTCAATATAGAAAAGACTGTACGATTGAAGAACTTGCGGATATGACACTATCGTGGTATCATTTTCTTTACAAAGAGTGCCATTTCTATGACCTCAATGAATAACTTGAAAACTTCTTGGACCTAAAGAGCCTCGTATGGGGTAATGGATAGATTTGGTGGCCAGGCACAAAAGAGTGCCCTTGATGAAATTCATTCCTATATTTTTTGATTGGCTACGGGAGAAGCTGAGTATGATTAAGGAATATCCATATACCTTATCTGATTTTCATGGGGATTCATAGATCATTTTATTTGAAGGCGAGAAATAGAATGATGCAGGTAAAACAAAGTCATTTTGAATATTTTTTTGTTTTTTGGGTTTTCCTTTTTATTTTATTTTAAGTGTATTAAAGACTAGCTATCGATTTTACATGTAATTATTAGACTTGTGCAACCAATAGGCATGTCACTTATTCATCGACGAGCACAACCACATATTACATAGGTTGGAGTTGCAAGGGCAGAGGAAGAGATGGTTGATCCTGACACAACAAAGATAATTATCTAGTTCGAGCATCATGTCGAGGGTTTGACCCGCAGTGTACCATATATAGGGATTAATGAAGTCCCTATCCTTCTGCAGTATTACACTATAGGAGTGCTAAAGCATATTAGTCGATTGTTGTGTAAATTTTCCCATGCGATTATGTGTTATCGCGAACATCATCAGGATTAGTCACTTAGGATTCTTTTGAGACATATTTTGTATACATGTATTTTGATATCATAGGCCATGTGGCCATATGTGTCTCAGACATAATTTGTGTAAAACAAAACATTGTATACAATTTTCTTTCTATAGATGCCTTCTACTTTTATTCCACTCTCTTGCACAATGTGTGATGATGGTTTTTGTATTTACATATGTTGCAAATGTATGTCTAATACATAATTGGCTAATGTATTTGTTAATGTATTAATACTCCTAAGAACATGATGATATTGAATATAATCAAAATGTCACTTTAAGAGGCGAACCCTTAAAAGAATGCATAATAAAGTTGGACTTCTTATTGAATAGACGTTGTTTAATTTTTTTTACCACAAGTTGTGAATCGATCTTGACAACTAAATGGCGAATGCTACATGAAATAGCGTCAAATAGTAATTTGATCACAGTTTCACTATTATAACAAATGTTATTAGTCAAGTGATCGATACAAATTCTTTGTAGACTCACTAACTTGTCATTGGGAGCATAGATTTCCCAGACCGTGGAGGAAATGTTCTGAGCACTACGACTAGCGCCACCATCATAACCAACATATAACTGAGGTAACGCCGAGATCTGAAAATCAAATGAAACTTAAGATGAGAATAGGTGGTAGAAAACTACAGAAAACCACTTTGTAAACACACTACCAAACCTATATAGTTTGTACATAGTGACTATGCGAAATAAATCTTAAGCATTGTATTTTTTCAGGTACAACAATTTCTAGGTTGTGCCAAGGGAATTCCATCAAATTCAACTAGTTCATAGGACCCTTTTGCTAGTACACACTTTCGAGAAGGAATGAGGCTTAACATTATGGTTAAATTATGCTTTGACATGTTTTTTGTGAGCATTGTTGGCCATTGTAGCATCGTGTCGAGTCCCATCTAGGAAAGCTAGGTGAAAACAATGTTCTTCTTCTATAGAAGTTGTGGGAAGAAGCTTGATGGAAAGATTTAAGGATGAAATTTCACATTCAATTAGGAGAATTTATTTTAGACTATAGAGCAACTGAAAGGGTGTGAATCTAGTCGCATTTTGTACAAACGTTTGGTATTCCCACAAAGCGGAAAAAATAATGGTATGCCAATTTGTCTTATGAATCACTATGATGCATTGGAGCAACATTTTCAAAACCTTATTAATGGCTTCTACTTTCCAACTAGCTTTTGGGTATTAGAGAGTTGAGTTATCATGTTGAAGACCCAACTTGCGAGTAAGTTCAGACATCATGTAATTTCAAAAATGTTTTCCATGGTCTGTAATGATGACTTGAGGCACACCAAATTTGGCAATAACATGGTTGAAAAGGAACAATGTAGTAGTTTTTTCACTATTGTCAAACATAGTCATCATTTTGGCCCATTTTGAAAAGTAGTTGATCTAAAAATGAGATCTTAAATCAATATTAAGGTATTACAAACTCATGTGCAGGTATGCCTATATTATTTAGTGCAATGGATAAAAAAGATTGTGAATAATATAGACAATGAACAGTCAGAAAACACAATAGACACACACATCAACACAACAAATAAACTAGGAGTTCACCAAACTTCTTGGCTATGTCTCTTGGTCCAACTTTTAGTGTCAACCTCTATATTAAGTCTTTAAGAATAGATTATTACAAAAGTGAGCTAAAAAATAGAGTCTCAACCAATAGTGACATCAAAGAGGGATCTGCTCGATAACCTTGAGTCTAAAAGAGTGCATAGACTCTCCCTCTGTCATGTTCCTCTATCTAATCTACTTCAATCTGTTTCCCCTCTGACTGTCTCTGTTTTGTCATTCGATGGTTTTTTAAGCCTAACAATGCTCTCTATTCGTCTCCCTTTTCAGGCTCTCTAGCTTTCGGCCATTTCCCTTCTTCCGCGAGCTCTCTGGCTTTCATCAAGCATTCATGCACTCATTGTTGAAATGCTCAGGGGCACAAGGCTACTAACCGGATGAAATACTGGTGGGCATAGGTGGAACTGGCTGTTTTGCCTTCCCCTGACAAAATCTATAGAAATTTTACGAATAATATGACACTTATTAAACCGATATTATCTTGATTATACACTATTGCGGAATGCATGCATAATACATATTCTCATCCACGTTGATCATCAATTTAGCAGTATTCAGAAACATACACATGCGCACATTGAAGCATCAATCACACATATCAACACAGTATGTACCCGGGGAAAGCATACAGCTGAAAACCCCCAACTATCTATATATTATATTGATTGAGATCATGTAACAGTACACAGTACAATACTAGTTCCACCTGTTACACACAATACAGCATATATCTGAATCAATCATTGCCTCAAATCACCTTTGCTGCTTGCCTTCCTCCACTGTGCAATCCTGCATAGAGAATGGATGAGAATGACTGAACCATTCACATGTTTCCCTTGTGTAACACTATGCAATCCTCATTGGAAACTCAATCCCACTGATTGTGCAAATCACATGCACAATTATAGTCACAACTGACAACTGTCTTTCCCTTTCACTTACCTCTAACACTTGTCTCCACTGAACTGTCCATGCACTGAGGTAACTGATGTATTATTTAGTTGCTTTATGAGTTAATAATTAGTGAATTAATTAATAACTAATTCACATCACTCAAAATTAGTCTATTTGCCAGTTAGACTAACTACAACTTCTTCAACTGAGTCAAATTGAACACAACTTTATCAACTCTTGATCCAACTCCACATAACTCAATCACTGAAGTCCTAGCTAAAGTCCTCCATGCAATAGCTCAAGTTAACCCATAGGAACCACGTATTTCCTTTTGGCAGTTGCATGTGCCACATCTGTAGCTTGAACTGAAGTGCTCCAAGAGAATAAGTTAATGTTTATAGTCTAAATATTATTAAGAGCTAATAATATTCGACTGTTCTATTTTTAGCTTGGCAGTCTAAAAATAGAATCGGCCCATATGTATAAAAATAGAGGTCCATCTATTTTTACCAACTTGGCCAATCATCCACAAATAACATCCTGCAACTCCATGATCCATATGTCTAAAAATAGACATAGTTGGAAAATAGACTTGCGCCAAAAATAGCCTGCGGGCCCACTTAGTGAAGGTGACTTCTTTCCACTAAGCTCCATCATCTTGTTGCATTCTCAACACTCCCTCTCAACAAGATATGGATTATCAACAACCCCTATCCTGTCTTGGTGGTACTCGAATTTTCTCCTGGTGAGCGCCTTCATCAAGATATCAACGTCCTAATCCTCTGTGGGAATATATGAAAGTAACATGATTCTCCGCTGCACACAACCTCTGATATGATGGTACCTGATGTCGATGTGTTTGTATCTATCATGAAATACAAGATTAGCCGAGAGTTTAATGCAACTCTGGTTATCACAGTAAATCACAGTAGGATCCAAATGAGACCTGAACAACCTGACCAAGATCTTCCTCATCCATATAGCCTCGCATGCAGCCAAACTTGCTTCCATATACTCGACCTCTGCGGAACTGAGTGCCATGGATCTCTGCTTCCTACTATACCAAGAAACTGCTATCAATCCAATATTGAAGATCCCTCCAGATGTGCTCTTTCTGTCCGTTGGGCTCCCTGCCCGATCTGCATCCGTGAAGCCACATAACATCACCTCATCCTCATGTCAGTACCACAATCCATATCCCGATGTGCCTCTCATATAACACAATACATGCTTGTCCACCTTCCAGAAGAGCTTGGTAGGCTTAACCATAGCTTGTGAAAGCTGGTTAACAACATAGCATATATCGGGTCGTGTATTGACCAAATACATAAGTGACCCCACCAACTGTCGATAAACAGTGGCATCCACTACCTCCGCTGAAGTAGCATCCTCCTTCCTCCAACCTCCAGGAAGAGGAGTATCAACAGGCTTGCAGCCATTCATGTTGAACTTCTCTAGTATCTCTCGGGCATACTTACCCTGAGAAACAAATAGTCCATCACTGCGCTGCCAAATTTCCAATCCCAGGAAATAATGAAGGAGGCCCAAGTCCTTCATCTCAAACTCCCGAGCAAGATCCTCCTTGCATGAAAGTATCAACAACTCATCTCCCATTATAATCAAATCATCTACATACAGTACAATGATAAGCAACTTACCCTCCACCACAATCTGGTATAGGTTAGGATCCGCCTCACTCTTGGAGAGTCCAAGTCCGATGAAATAGCTGTCTATCCATGTGTACCAAGCACGAGGTGCTTGTTTCAACCCATATAATGCTCTCTTGAGCCTGCACACATGCGACTCGCTGCTGAAGATCTCGAAACCTTTGGGATGCTCTATGTACATTTCCTCCTCAATGAATCCATTGAGGAATGCAGTCTTCACATCCATATGATGAATGTGCCGCCCCATCTGCGCTGAGAGAGCAAGAATCGTTCGTATGGAATAATACCTTGTGACAGGTGTAAATGTCTCCTCATAATCGATCCCCTCTATCTGTGAGAAGCCTCGAGCAACAAATCTTGCCTTGTACTTCTCCACACTCCCGTCAGCTACCTGCTTCACTTTGTAGATCCATCTTAAACCCACCACTGATTTCCCTTCCGGTCTTGGGACAATCTCCCATGCACTGTTTCTGACAATCGAATCATACTCTTCTACCATGGCATCTACCCATGCAGGTTCCTCCACAGCTTCCTCGAAAGAGGATGGCTCCGTCACAACACATTTGCTCACAAGAGCCATGTATCCAGTGTACTGATTCGGTGACTGTCTCTGCCTACGCTCTGCTGTAGGTGGTCCTACAACCTTCTCTGAATATTGAGCCAGTCGCTCAGCTTCTCTAGTGCGCTTTCGCCCTCTAATGGTTGGCGCCGCATGAGTGGTCTCTTCCACTCCATGAACTTTCTTTTGTGTCTGATCCACATCCTGAAGCTCATCCTTAGGAACTAATAGCTCCTCATCTGCATGCAAGTGTGGCTCCCTCTCAAGCGAACACTTCATGGCTTTCTCCTAGTGAAATTTTATATCCCGTCGCACAATTGTCTTGCGACTGTCTGGCAAATACACACGATAGTTGTGGGGCGTATTAGTGTACCCCACAAATATCCCAACCTCTGCGGTTGGCTCCAGCTTCTTCCTGGCATCCTTTGTTACATGCATGTAAACAGGAGAACCAAAAATCCTCAAATGGGAAATATGATGCCTCTTACCAGAATAAGCCTCCTCGGGTGTACTCATGCCAAGTATCTTGTGAGGACAACGGTTCTGCACATATACTGCAGTATTGCATGCCTCCACCCACAAGTGAATGGGTAGGCCCTGATCATGCAACATCGCCCATGCAGCACCCATGATCGTTTTGTTCTTTCGCTCAACAACCTTGTTTTGCTGAGGGTTATGGGGAGCTATGAGCTCTCTTCGAATTCCTTCTGCGCTGTAGAAGTCCTTGAACTCACCAGAGATGAATTCACCACCATTTTCGCTCCTAAGAGCCTTCACCTTCTTCCCTGATTCCTTCTAGACCAGTGCTTTGAACTCACAGAACTTTGAGTATGTCTCGCTCTTCTTCTGCATGAAGAAGATCCATCACTTTTGGGAGAAATCATCAACAAATATCACATAGTACCTGTGCTTTGCTGTCGAAGCAACTGAGAAAGGTCCACACACGTCTGTGTGAATTCTCTCAAGGATCATCGTGGCGCGACTATCCTTCTCGTGAAAGGTGGCTTTCACAAACATTCCCAAAATACACCCCTTGCACTGATCTAATTGCGCAAGAGTGCCTTTAGGAAGCCCAGTAGAAATCTGTTGCAGTGTCTTCAAGGCGCCATGGTGAAGGTGGCCCAATCTCCGGTGCCACAGCTCACCATCATCCCAGCTCACCACTCCTTTTGCCTTGCATACCATTGCTGAGCAGCCATCTACATGCAACTGATAAAGGCTCTTGACTCGAACCCCTATCTTCCGGGTTTCTCCAGTTGTCTTGCTGCGCAGGAAAGCCTTTCCCTCGCTGAAAACAACATCATATCCCTTGTCTTCTAACATCGCCACAGAGATAAGATTCTTCTTCAATCTTGGAACATGCATCACTTCCTTCAATACGAAGGGTTTACCAGACTCCCTCTCAAAGGAAATGGTACTGGTACTAGTCGCACTGTATCTACCATCATCGCCCATCTCGATGTGCACTCCAAGATCTTTCTCATCCAGATCAGAAAACAAATCTCGATCTCCTCTCATGTGAAAAGACACACCATTGTCCAAGAACCATACCGATCCCATCACACTTGATACCAAGCATGCGATCACTGAAAAATCTAGCACAAACCACGAGGCCAAGGCCTCTCCCACTCTAAATCCAGCAGCTTGCTTATTTTTCTTCTTCTGTGGACAATTTGTGGCATAGTGTCCGTGCTGGTGATAGTGAAAGCACTTCAACTTGGACATGTTTGCTTCTTGCCTATCACACCAGAATGAGAAGCTTTCTTGTTCTTCCCCTTCTTTGATTTGGCAGCCAAAGCACAATTTTCTTCATCAGACGCCTTTGATGAAGATCCGTCCCTGGTATTCCGCCTGCTCTCCTCTTGCACAAGATCCGACCAAAGTCTCTACCATCCTGGCAATTTCTCCCGACCATTGACAGAGTCCTGATAGGAATGCCAACTCTTCGGAAGACCAAGGAGAGCCAAGCTCACCAAGTCCTCATCATAGGCAGTGACCCCCACAGTTCCCAGCTCATCCTGGCATTAGGTGAACTTCGTGAGATACTTGGGCATACTGTCACCTTTCTCACACTTTATGTTTCTGAGTTTATCCTTGAGCGTCAACTTCCTCTGGTCGCTCTTGCTTTGGTATAGATCTGTCAACACTTTCCACATCAAGTATGGAGAAGCCTTTCCATGAAGGCTGGACACAATGTGATCCCTCACGCCCTCCAACAAAATCCTTCGACACTTTGCTGTCTTCTTTTGCCAATCCCCGACTTGAACAGCATCAACAGGTTTTGGGACATCCATATATATGAACTCCTTCAACCCATTATCATCTAACACCACCTCCATCCTGTCCTTCCATGCAATATAGTTCGAGTTTCCCTTAAGGGCATACTCCAATCGCAATCCGTTGAAAGACATTTCAACTTTGACACCAAGAAAACACTGTTGCAAATTCGAATTCCACCAGCTCAAAAACTCAATCGCTTCTGATCTAAAATTCGTGAGAACAAAGTATTCCTTGTACAGAGATCGACTGTGTGGGCATTCACCGGATATCTCACCTTCCAAAAGAAGGATGAATCCAAAGGCTACCTAGCCCGATTACTGACTCTGCCTGAAGAAATAAAATATAAACACTTTCTGAATTAGATCCGATGATCAACTTCGCTTTGATATCCTGTAGAAATCTCTTCGACAAATCAATCAGCTCCGATACCATGTAGAAATTTTGAATAGTATGACACTTATTCACAGAGATTATCCTTATCATACACTATTTGCGGAATCATGCATAATACATAACCTCCTCTACGTTGATCATCAATTTAGCAGTATTTAGAAACATACACATGCGCACATTGAAGCATCAATCACACATATCAACACAGTATGTACCTGGGGAAAGCATAGAGCTGAAAACCCCCAACTATTTGTATCTTATATTGATTGAGATCATGTAACAATACACAGTACAATACTAGCTCCACATGTTACACACAATACAGCACAAATCTAAATCAATCACTGGCTCAAATCACTTCTGCTTCTTGCCTGTCTCCACTGCGCAATACTTGTTGAGAATACAACGAGAATGAAACTCCAAACTCGTATTTTCCTTGTGTGACACTACGCAATTCTCATTGGAAACTCAATCCCACTGATTGTGCAAATCACATGCACAACTATAGTCACAACTGACAGCTGTCTTGCCCTTTCACTCACCTCTAACACTTGTCTCCACTGGACTGTCCATACACTGAGTTAACTGATGTATTCTTCAGTTGCTTTATGAGTTAATAATTAGTGAATTAATTAATAACTAATTCACATCACTCAACATTAGTCTATTTGCAAGTTAGACTAACTACAACTAGTTCAACTGAGTCAAACTAAACACAACTCCATCAACTCCTGATCCAACTCCACATAACTCAATCACTGAAGTCCTCCATGCAATAGCTCAAGTTAACCCACAAGAAAAGTGTATTTCCTTCTGGCAGTTGCATGTGCCACATCTGTAGCTCGAACAGAAGTGCTCCAAGAGAATAATAATGTTTATAGTCCAAATATTATTAAGAGCTAATAATATTCGATTGTTCTATTTTTAGCCTGGCAGCCTAAAAATAGACTCCGCCCATATGTCTAAAAATAGAGGTCCATATATTTTTACCGACTTGACCAATCATCCACAAATAGCATCGTGCAACTCATAGACCATGATCCATATGTCTAAAAATAGACTTTGCGTCAAAAATAGCCTGCGGGCCCACTTAGTGAAGGCGACTTCTTTCCACTAAGCTCCATTATCTTCTTTCATTCTCAACACTCCCTCTCAACAAGATATGGATTATCAGCGACCCCTATCTTGTCTCGGTGGTACTCGAATTTGCTCCTGGTGAGCGTCTTCGTCAAGATATCAGCATCCTGATCCTCCGTGGGAATATATGAAAGTAACATGATTCTCCGCTGCACACAATCTCTGATATGATGGTACCTGATGTCCATGTGTTTGGATCTATCATGAAATACAGGATTAGTTGAGAGTTTAATGCAACTCTGGTTATCACAGTAAATCACAGTAGGATCCAAATGAGACTCGAACAACCCGATCAGAATCTTCCTCATCCATATAGCCTCGCATGCAGCCAAAATTGCTGCAATATACTCGGCCTCCGTGGAATTGAGTACCATGGATCTCTGCTTCCTACTGTACCAAGAAACTGTTGTCAACCCAATACTGAAGGTCCCTCCAGATGTGCTCCTTCTATCTGTTGGGCTCCCTGCCCAATCTGCATCCATGAAGCCACATAGCTTCACCTCATCCTTGTGTTTGTACCACAATCCATATCCCGATGTGCCTCTGAGATAATGTAATACATGCTTGCCTGCCTTCCAAAAGAGCTTGGTTGGCTTAACCATAGCTTGTGAAAGCTGGTTAACAGCATAGCATATATCGGGTCATGTATTGACCATATACATAAGCGACCCCACGAACTGTCGATAAACAGTGGCATCCACTACCTTTGCTAAAGTTGCATCCTCCTTCCTCCAACCTCCAGGAAGAGGAGTATCAACAGGCTTGCAGCCATGCATGTTGAACTTCTCTAGTATCTCTCGGGCATACTTACCCTGAGAAACAAATAGTCCATCACTGTGTTGCCAAATTTCCAATCCCAGGAAATAAGGAAGGAGGCCCAAGTCCTTCATCTCAAACTCCCGAGCAAGATCCTCCTTGCATGAAAGTATCAACAGCTCATCTCCCATTAGAATCAAATCATCTACATAAGTTACAATGATAAGCAACTTACTCTCCACCACAATCTGGTATAGGTTAGGATCCGCCTCACTCTTGGAGAATCCAAGTCCAGTGAAATAGCTGTCTATCTGTGTGTACCAAGCACGAGGTGCTTGTTTCAACCCATACAACGCTCTCTTGAGCCTGCACACATGCGACTCGCTACTGAAGATCTTGAAACCTTCAGGCTGCTCTATGTACACTTCCTCCTCAATGACTCCATTAAGGAATGTAGTCTTCACATCCATATGATGAATGTGCCTCCCCATCTGTGTTGAGAGGGCAAGAATCGTCCGTATGGAAGAACACCTTGCGATAGGTGCAAAGGTCTCCTCATAATCGATCCCCTCTATCTCTGAGAAACCTTGGGAAAAAAATCTTTCCTTGTACTTCTCCACACTCCCATCAGCTGCCTGCTTCACTTTGTAGATCCATCTCGAACCCACCACTGAGTTCACTTCTGGTCTTGGGACAATCTCCCATGCACTGTTTCTGACAATCAAATCATACTCTTCCACCATGGCATCTACCCATGCGGGTTCCTCCACAGCTTCCTCGAAAGAGGATGGCTCCGTCATGACACATTTTCTCACAAGAGCCATGTATCCAGTGTACCGATTCAGTGACTATCTCTACCTGCTCTCTGCTGTAGGTGGTCCTACAACCTGTAGAAATTTTTAATAATTTAACACATATTCAATGGAGATTATCCTGATCATGTACTATTGCGGAAAACATACACAATACATGAGCTCCTCTACGTTGATCATCAATATAACAGCATCAATAACAATAAAACATCAAGAGCATTCACACATTAACACAGTATGTATCCCGGGGAAAGCATCTCGCTAAAAACCCCAACTATCTGTATATTAATGATTGAGTCATGTAACAATACACAGCATAATACTTCTCACAAGTATCTCCACCTCTGTTACACACAATACAGCTCAGATCTGAATCAATCACTGGCTCAAATCTCCTTCGCTGCTTGCCTGCCTCCGCTGCTCAATACCTGCTCAAGAACTGATGATAATTCTAAGGCAACCACATATTTACTTGGCAAAATAACGTGAGCACAAGCTACAATGTGGGCAAATTCGTGGGCAAACTCATTGGCATACTCAATCCCTTGATTGTGCAAGATCAGATGCACAACTATAGTCACAACTGATAGCAATCTGATTCTCTAACACCTGTCCCTGCTGAACTGAACATGCACTGAAATGCAACTGAGTTAAATGATGTATTCATTAGTTGTATTATGAGTTAATAACTTGTGAATTAATTAATAATTAATTCACCCAACTCATCTCTAGTCTATTTTCCAGTTAGA